>PVKS010002707.1:0-114266 GCA_004027875.1 Aplodontia rufa | reverse complement strand
GGGAGGGATAAGGGTGGGAAATTAGGGGGAGGCTCTAGGGGATAAATCTAATTTTCAGAATATATATATATATATATATATATCATATTGTTTTGTTGGAAGCACTTTTCATTGTTCAACAAATAAATTCCTTAATAAAAATTTAAAAAATTTTGTGATTTCTAATCAAGTAAATTATAACATTACAATGTAAGATCATTTAGAAATCCCTTGACATGTATGATAATGGTATTGCACTTCCAGAAGAAGCCAGCTATGTGCTTCTTGTTAGTACCAAGACTTCTTGTTAGTATCAAACTGCCTACTTGCCACTCCTGCTTATTTGTGTAGTAGACATCTCCTTGTCTTTCCTTCCAAGCCTGCTCTTCTCATTGTATTTCCCATCACAGTTAATGGTAATTCCGTTCTTCCAGGTGCTCAAGCCAAAAATTATAGTCACCCTTTATTCTCTAACATCTCACATGCAGCCCATCAATAAATCCTTTCTCCTTACTTTTAAATATGCCTAGAATCGGACCATTTCTTAACATCTGCTTTTGTGGTCCATGCCACTCAATTTGTTGCAATAAATTCCTAGTTTCCTACTTTTGTTCATGCTCTTCCTTTATCACTATTCTTAGAATAATACTTTTAAAACTCAAACAGACCATGCTATGTCTCTCCAACTTACCCAGGTATAAGAAATTGCCTAGAAAGGTCTTATGTGATTTGCAACTTTTCACAAATCCCATCCATGAACTCTATTTCAGCCACATCAGCCTCTGTGTTGTTCCTTAAGCCATCACTTCAGGGCCTCTGAAGTTGCAGTAACCTCTATCTGGAATACCTTCCCCCTCCAGTATCACTCTATTTAAAATTATGTCTACATATATGTGTGTATATGTGTGTATGTAGTGATTTCTACTCTCATTATTCCTTTTATCTAAAGCACTTATCACTTGATTTGATATATTATAAATTTTATTCATTGTTTTACCTATGTCTGTGCACCACAATAAAACTTAAGTAAAGAAGGGATTTTGTTTTGCTCACTGCAAATACCTTAGTGTCTAAAATACTGTCTGGTGCACAGCATGTACTCTTTAAATACTTTAAGTATTTTGCTAATGCCTTGAGATGGTTACATTGTTTGAACTTCAGATAAGAAACAAGCTCCACAACCTGAATTACCAAAAAACAAAACAAACAACCTATAAAAAACAAAAGAGGTACAATTAAGTTAGATAAATTTCTCTAGTTGTTTATACTATTAACATTTGAAAATGTCCATCAGTAAGAAACTGTTTAAATATGTTATGGTCTATCAAAATAATGGAATAATATGCAGCTAGAAAAATAATTAAGGTACTTTTATATATTTTACTATAAAATAACCTCCAAGATTGTTGTTAGAAGCAGGTATTGAATGTCATTATTTGTTTAAAAATCAAGAAAAAAACGTGCATTTGTTGATGTATGTGTAGCCTATATCTGGAAGGAGATATAAAAAACATTGATTGAAATTGGGTAGCTGGAAATATTGTCTATGTCCTTTTGTATCTTTCATATATTGAACCACCTATATTAGCTATATATTAAAAGTAAAATGAAAAAAAAAGAACTTGCCTAAAGTCAGAAATTTCATAAGTGACAGGGAGTGACATTTAAATTCAGGACTTTCTGGTCAAAAGTCCATTTCCTTTCCTCTAGCCCATACTGACTCATAGAGAAATACGAATAGTGAAGTCCATACTTCACTTTTCTAGGGGGTTGAATTCTCAAAAGTAATCTCAAATGTATAAGATACAAAGAGATATAGACTTTTGGCAGGTGTTTCAGTTTAGAGAATGTTGAGAATTTTAACAGTAAATGGAACCAGTATTTGTACTTTTTAAGGTCTGCTGAAAAAATTTCTTTTTTCTTCTCAGCTGCTGGTTGGCGGTTTCAAACAGCGAAGGCTTTATAACGAGTTCATTTTTGTGGTCATTCCTTATACCTACAGCCATTATCCTCACTACCAATATTGTTATATTTATTATAATCACAGTTAAAGTGCTGTGGAAGAATAACCAAAATCTGACTAGGTAAGATTCTCAGTGAGTTGGAAGCTGTCTGGCAAGAGTCATCTGCACATAACACAACAGCATCTTATCCGCATAGTTATTAGGTGGACAGTTCCTAGGCAGTTCCAACTCTGAGACAACGGCAGGGGTGTGTGGCATCTGGGAGAGATTTTCTTATAAACTCTGACTCAGGCAGTGGCTCTTCTTATCTTCCAACATCAGTACTGCAATGTGGGTATACGTTACATAACACACCTTTGTGTTATCTATGCCCAGCTGAAATTTAAACCCAAAGACTTCAAGAAAATTTTCTTCTCCCAACTCCAAATAATCAAGAAATTAAATTTGAATAATTAAAGAAATGAGAGGGTTGTGAGGAGATGCAGCAACCTACATTTTAATTTAACCAGTATCTGTAGGCTATATTTTACTGATACTGATTTAGTTACACAATAACTTTATATTTTTTAATTAGTTGAAAATGTGTAAAAAAATTTTGGAGATTTATCTTAAAAATTGGGTTTTCTCTTGAAAAAAAAATTGTAATACCTGGCAACACTGAACATTACTTGTGGATGGGGCATTGCTCTCTGGTTTACATGTTCCTCACTGCTCCTCAGCTTGAGCCTTTGTGGCCCTGATAAGCATGTTTGATCTTATCTTTAATATAAGACAAGATCTCTCAGTTTAAGAGACAAAGAAAAGAAAAATACATACATTTTACCCCACCTCCATAGCACAAATTGATTAGAACACAGAGCTAATGAGTTCAGTTTTAATTCTGCAAGACTGTGCTCGCAAGTGGATCTACTTGATATGAACAGATGAATAAAAACCACCATCATTATTAGTAAGAATATAATCTTGAATATGTGCTTTACAGGCTAAATGTCTTTTCTATATGAATGTTAGTTCATATTAAAGGGAAACATGGGGAAAATACCATCACTGATAAATATTAGAACCTATGTCTTGTAGGAAGTGCAGGAAAACTTTGGTGAAGTACTTTTAACCTAATCACAAATTAGATTATATTCCATTTATACAAAACAATGTCATTTTTCTGTCTGCAGTTACCAACGAAATTTGTATTTTAAAATTTCTACTGAACTATAGCCCATAATTCTTAAATTGGCTGACTTATGATGAAAAGTATATATAATTGTTTAACAAATTGTCTTCTATGTGTCAGCCACATTACAAATCCTCCAAAAAGTTAATGATTTAGAATGAAAAATATTTACTATTTGTCATGCATTTTGAGTGTTGACCAAGTAGTTGTTCAATCTTTGCTGACTCAAATGCTGATGTATGATCTAGGATGACTTACTTTCATGTCTGGAGATTGGTGGTCTTGGGTGGCAGTTATTGGTTGGGAAAGTTCATCTCTGTTTCATATCGTGTCTCATCCTCTATTAGGCCAACCCAGGCTTCTTAACATAGTGGTCTCAGGATTCCAAAGAGCAGTGAGAGAGGGCAAACTCTAATAAGTTAATTATTTGAAGTCTCTGCTTGTGACATTGGTTGATGTTCTACTGACCAAAGACATTTACATGGCTAAGAGCAGATGCCAGGTATCTATTTTCCCATGAGAGGGAGGAAGATCACTCCAAATCTAAATAATTTTTTTCCCAATAACAGCCCAAGATATAAGAAGTTTACATATACACCCCCCCAAAATAATAAAAGAAATTCCTTACTGACAGATCTTGTAGTGATACCCAATTAATCTAAATTTCATTCTAATTGAAGAGTTTATTTGTGGTGAAATTTGCCTGCAGCTTTTAAATTAATATTAAGGTATAAAATAAAACTTGCTAAATCAGGTTTTCTTTTTTCTTTTTTTCAGAGTGGCATAGGTCTAGCATTGTTGTTTCTCCAACTGAGAAATCATATTGTTAAATGAATAATGTATATATATATAGCTGAATAGATATGCTAACTAGGGGTAATGATGACATTCATAAGTAAAGACCTGACAAATGATTTCTTCTTTCTTGTTTCCTCTTATCTAGCACAAAGAAGGTTTCATCTCTGAAGAAGATTCTTAGCACGTTATCTGTTGCAGTTGTTTTTGGAGTTACCTGGATTCTGGCATTCTTTATGCTGATTAATGATGATAATGTTAGGATTGTCTTCAGTTACATATTCTGCCTTTTCAATACTACTCAGGTATGATATGGACTAGTCTGAAAGTACCAGACCATGTAACAATAAAACAATAACCTATGGACCAAATTTTCCTTCTTTTAAAACTTGCTGAAAGTTACTGCTTACATTTAAGAGATTGTATTTTCAATATACTTTGTGGAAATAGGAATGAAAGCTCTTTATGACTTACTGTACAATTTCCTGCACCAGAGTTCATGGAATATAATTGCAGTAGGGTTGAGCTACATTAATCCCTCTTCTCTGAGTAGAAAATATTTTGTCAAGTAGTTGGCTTTTCTCCCATGCAACAGGTTTATGAAGCTTCTTACCATAGTTTGTATGGACAATGTTAGTAATTGCTAGAGCATGAATCCCAGTGGGGTTGGCTAAGCTTTTTCTTTCAATTCTTTTTGATTTATTAAGACTGGTTTATGGATCAGCATTTGCGCTATCTTGATGAACAAAATATTTGCCCTTGGGAAAAAAATGTGTATTCTGTAGTTGTTGGATGTAAGTTTTGAAATACATCAGTAAAGTCAAAGAGTGTTAGTGTTGTATGGATTTTCTCCCTTATCAATATATTTTTTCTGGTTCTCTCAATAGTTGAGTGAAGAGTTAAAATCTCCTTCTGTAATTGTGAATTTGCCTATTTGTTTCCTTGTGTCTATCACTATTTGCTTCACATATTTTTCAAAAAGACTGAACAACAATTCTCAAATTTATACATACACAGTTATGATTGTTGTTTTCTGTGTACTGGCTCTTTCATTCTTTAGATAAATAGTCTTTTATATTTCCAGTAGTGCTTTTTGTCATGATGTATACTTTGTTATCCTGCTTTCTTATGATGCATATTACTAACATGCCATATATATTTTTCATCTATTTACTTTCAACCTCTGTACCTTTGTATTTAAAGTATGTATCATGTATACAGCAAATACAATTTTAATTAATTTTGACAATCTGTCTTTTAGTGTTTAGTATATTTAGTTTTAGTGTATTCATTTATATAGATTAATTTATATCTACTATTTTATTATTCATTTTCTGTGACCATTCTATTTTTCATTTTTCTGTTCTTCCTTTCATGCCTACTTTCAATTAAGTTTAATATTATTAGAATTCCATTTCCATTCATATTTCAGTAATTAAGCAATACCTTTTTGGGGCCATTTAGGGGTGTATTATAGATTCTTAACTTTTAATAGTCAAATTAATATCTTACTACTCTCAGTAAAATATAAATCTTGTAGTAATTCTGCTTGCCATCCTTTCTTCTCTTATAGTTTTCTCATGTGTCACATCTATATACATTATAAATACCACAAAGCAATGTTATTATTTTTGCTTTAAAAAATTTGTATTTAAGGAAATTAAGAGGAAAAAGTACTTTTGTTTATATCTAAAGTTTCCAGTGTTCTTCATTATTTTCTGAAGATGTGACTTTCGGTTAAGTATCATTCCCCTCCAGCACAAATAATCCTTAAGAATATTATAATGTACGGTTTCTGGTGACAAATTTTCCATTTCTTTTATCTAAAAATGTGTTTATTTTTCTTGTATTCTTGAAGGATATTTTCACTGGATTTAGAATTCTGAGTTTACAGAGTTCTTTGGTTTTTGATTTTTCCTTTTAGCATTATGAAGAAAGAATTTAACATACTGCTCCATTTTCTAATGAGATATCCTCAGTTGTTCACAATTTTGTTCTCCTATATGTAATATCTTCTTTTTTTCTCTGATTACTTTAGGAGTTTTGATGTTTAGTATTTTACTATGATGTACTTGGCATTATTTTTTTTAATTTATTCTTCTTGTGATCGCTGAGCTTCTGGAGTCTGTTAGATTACATTACTCACCAGAGTTGAAAAAATGTTCACCATGAATTTTTAAATAATTTTTGGGCCCTGTTTTTTTTCCTTTCTGTCTTTCTGGGAATCCAATTACATATGTTAGGTCATTTGATATTAATTCAGAGAACACTGAACTTTGTTAGTTTTCCTCATTCTTTCTTCTTGCTGTTCACTAGATTGGATAATTCTAGTGGTCTATCTTTAAAGTCATTGACTTTTTTCTAGTTATTTCCAGGCTACTGTTAAGCTTATTCAGTGATTTTTATTTTAGATAGCATACTTTTTGTTTAAGAATTTTGATCCTTTGATAGTTTTATAGTATATAACTGTAACTTTTTACTTATTACAATTTCCTTTGCACTCCTAAGTATATTATAATAGCACCTTTAATTTTTTTGTCTGCCAAACCCAATATCTGTGTCATTTCATTCATTTAATGTTGATTGGCTTTTTTATCATGTTATCGTTTCTTGTTCCTTCAGTTTCTAGTTTTTTATTTCCTGCATATTATAAATAAAAAACTACAGCAAATCTACATTTTATTATATTTCTACCAAGAGTAGATTTAGCAGACAATTAACTTAGTTGGAGTAAAACAGAAAACTTGTTCTCCACTTAGCCAGATAGCTAAAATCTCTGTGTAGTCCTTTTTGCTTTAGCTGAATTTCTTCGAGTCTCAGGAATCAATAGCAGATTTAGGAAGGGATTATAAACAGACTCTGGAGTTCTCACTCTCTGTCTACTCCTTTCTTGGATATTAATCCTTGCTTTCCAGCTGCTATGGTTGTCCTAAACCTGGTCCTCTGGTTCTTCAGCCTGGAAAGGCTGCATATTTCAACTCTAGGTTTAGTTATTCTGAGTGGGCTGAATAGAGTCTGTCTTCAGGCTAAAAGATATTAAAAACAAGTGAAACAAAAAAGGAAAGCTACTGAGTTTTGGTCCCCTTTTTTAAGCATAGACTTCTTTTCCAGTTTCAGATTGCTTTGGGTTTTCCTCCAATGTCTTCAGGTAGCTTTTCAAAAAAATATTGTATCTAGGGACTGGAGCAGTGGCTCAATAGCTACAGTGCTTGTCTGGCGTGCATGAGGACCAGGTTCTAACTCCAGCACTACATGCACAACTAAGTTTCAGAAAAAGAAATAGATGATAAAATAAATAAATTGATTTTCTCTTTCTCTCTCTCATTCCCTCTCTCTTAAAAAAATTATATCCAGAGTTTATAGTTATTGTTTGCAAGAGGGTTGACTTGATAGTAGCAGAATTTCATGAGGTTGCTATGTGGCATAATTTTACATAGACCTGAAGATGCTTTTTTGTTTTAAGAGCATTCCATTTGCACTTTGTTTTGAAATCCAAAGAACTTTTCCCCCTTGGAAATCATTTTACAAAAGTGAACATTTAGACTAAAGTTTATGGTCCCCTTCTGATTTTCATTATTATAAAAATCATGGAAAAGAGAAGCTAAAATGATAGATGAAAATATTTGCCTCAGAAGAAGTGCTTTTATCTAACATTTACATTTGTGTTTTATATATGGGGAATGCAAAAACGTTAAAATAAAACAAACATGCAGTATTGAAAGACATCTTGAAATCTGAATTTCTCTTCATGCTCCTTAGTCTATGCTCCCTCCCATAGCAAACATACTACATATAAACATACTGATGTAAAATACTATGAGAACTTTACTGTCTGTGGTACCAGGTGTTATGTCTGTTCTGGAAGAATTCGTTATATTTCCATATAATGAAGGTACCCTGCTCTTAAAGTGCTCACACTACAACAGGGCCATCTGTGTGAGTAAACTTTATCATTGAACCCCTGGCATGGGGAAAAGAAGAGAGATCCTTTCTGAGAGCTCGATCCTTAAACAGGCTTCCAACCCTAAAGGAAGGGTTTTAATTCCTAAAATCCACTTGTTTGTTATAACTTATTGAAAATATCCCATTTTTATATTTATTGGCATTACCTTCTAATAGTATTTTAGATGTCACGTGTATACTTTTTAAAAGTGATTAATATATAATTATCAAATTTTCTTCCATAAAACACTTACCATTAGCTTTGTCAAGGAAGATAGAGAAGGGTAGGTAAAAGTTCCTTTTGTTGTTATTTCCTACAGATTTTTCTTTGAATGTTTGGCTGTTTTCTTTATACAATTCAATGCAGTATTTTTATGTTCCTACAATTTTTGGATTATTAAAGAAAATTGACATTGGTATAATTCACATAGATTATGTACTTATTCTATTTGAATTCTAAAATTAGCTTTTTATAATACAAGTCTCATATTCTCAACCAGAATGCCAATTCTCTGAGTGCAAGAAATGTGCTTGTGTGTATCTTTCACAGTAGATAAGTTCAATATCAGAAAGGAGCATACTTCTTTAACATTCCATGATGAAACTGAAGTGTTTGATGATTATCCCGTTAATTTCCTGAGAGTAGTAGTCACTCAGTAACCATTACTGTGCGAGGATGGTATCATGTTATTTGTTTCTGACTTTAATCAAATATCACTAAGGAGGGAAGTTTTTGATACAAAATGAAAATTGTTGAGAAGGGTATTAGGTGATTTTGACTTAACCCAAATCATGATTCATCTTTATAGGAGTGCTGCTTGGATGTCTAAATTGTTACACTATATTTAATGTTTCTAAGAACTTTATCCTTTATCCCAAGTAGACTTCTTCAGTGCCTTTTTGGACTAACTCCCATAGACAATGAACGTGTGCCTGCCACTAAATTCGAAAATATAAAGCAGCTCTTTGCTGTTGTCAACACCCAGTGCAAAGTCCCTAGAGGGGCACAGTGGGATAAATTTCATCTCAGATTGCCAGCTTACCCAGGGTCTTGCTGCTTAGAATGAGCAGGGATTAGAGGAAGAATCTGAAAGAAGGGATTGTTAAGGGTGTTCTCTCCTCCATGCATAGGAGAGGCAAATGACCAAGGAGAATTTCATTATAAGATGTTAATACCACATGGTAAACTTAAGGGTGGCAGTTTGGCAAAAGCACTGGGCTCAAAGTTACGAAATTTGTGCTGTCTTCCAACTTCACCATTAATGATGCGTATGACTTCAGAAAAGCCATACACCTCTGTGAGTGGGATATGTGAAATGAGAGGTTGTGTGTGTTAAAATCAACACATTTCTCAAAATGGGTCTGAACATTGCTTTCAACAGAATGTATGTCATGTGTTGAAATACTGATTCTGGGGCCTCGCCACTGACTTACTCAATCAGAATCTACAGTGGTAAGAACTGGGAAACTTTATTTTAAATGAGAAACCCAGGAGATTTTTGTGTGCATTTATGTGCAAGAATGACTGGTTTAGATCACATACAAAAATTCTAGATTAACCTTATATAGAAACACATGGAAGCACGTCATGAGTATGCTTCTAGATGCAGATTGCCTCACATCTGGAAGCATATCTAGACTCCTTCTAGATTTAGAGTAAGTTAATTCTGATAAACATTTACTAACTGCTGTGGATAGTACACAAGGCAGAAATTAATATTTGTGCTAGTGGTAATTAGTTTGATCCACACATTCTGGTTTTCAAATAACATCTTTGAAATTTTAGAGTATCTGCCCAGACAGAATCCCACATGATGAAGTCTTTATGAACGCTCACAGTCTAGGTCTTTTCCAAAATTCTTTCAGAAATTTGGAAAAATGAAAAGAAATATTATATCCCACAAAACAGATGTAGATTCTGAGTCTTTATGTTAGTTTACCATATATACCAGAAGGTGCCTGTAACACTACTCATATGATATAATTCTAGAAACAAATCTTATAAGTGTTGCAGCACTATAGATGACAATATGGGAGGGATCTGTGACTATTTTTAATAACTTCATTCAGAAATAGTTTAAAATGAGAATTTGGAAAAATAGTCCATATATTCTTTGCCCAAATTTCCCAAGTGATAATTTCTTTTATAACCACAGTACATTTTCAAAATGAAGAAATTGACAGTGCAATGTTATTGACTCACCTGTAAATGCAATTTAATCTGTTAGTTCCACAAAGGATATTAATCAGGAATTAACAAAGTCCTCTTAGAAACTGTAATTTACTTTTAATAGTATTTTTTGATTATAGCAAAGGCAAGAGACATTATCATAAATTGAAAGGAAGAGGGATTTGGAAGCCTAAAATAGAAGAATTCAATTCCAAACTTCATTGATTACTGGTTAGATAATCTTGGGCAAGTTGCTTATATATAGGAACTTTAGTTTCCTTATCTGCAATATGGGAATAGTGAGCCTTCTTTTATAGGGTTGAATAAGGATTAAATGAGAATGTTCAAATGATGAGAATTACATGATACTATCTAATACTAATAGACTTCAATAAATGGAAGTTTATAAAATACATAGTAAATATTACTCAGACTTTCCTAGTATATCTGGTCTTCAAATGTAAAGTACACAAAAGAAATGGATAGAAGGGATTAATGTTTTTGTTCTTAAGTATATCAAATTTCTAACTGTTACTAAAACTCCAAGAATTATGAAAGTGTAGAATGTTGGAACTGGAGTTAGATAATATATTGTTAGTCTGCCCCCTTCAGAAGGAGGTTTGGAAATGAGCAAAGTAATACAGCTAGCAAGTGGCAAGCTGGGACATGAACTCAGATCTTCCACATCTACTACTCTTACCTGCAGCACTGTGTAGAAGGAACCGTATAGCAACTGTAAACTCAATTTGGGGAGCTGCTGTGAATGATGAGAGGATGGGTGGCCATGTGAATAGAATCTCTCTTTTTTTTTCATTTTCTGCTTCAGCACTTACCTAACATTAAAATCTTATTCTCCCCGCAGGGATTGCAAATTTTTATCCTCTACACTGTTAGAACAAAAATCTTCCAGAGTGAAGCTTCCAAAGTGTTGAAGTCACTGTCATCATCAGTTGGGAGAGTGAAGCCAATGCCTTCAATGAGACTTCGTGTTCGGATGTATAGCATGCTCAGGGCCTTTCCAACCCTAAATGAACGCTTCAGGTTGCTGGACCCATCTATACTAACTGAGGAAGTGATGCCCTCTGAAACTGACCAAGAAAACTCAAGCGTCTAGACAGCAAAGCTGTTACCTTTTGTTGTTGTTTTATCCAACTCCTGTTAGTTATCTGTTTCCTCCATTTGTTTCCTAGTCCTTCTAGAAAATATTTTTAAGTGTATTTTTCCATGGTTATGAATTAGGTAAAATTTGATGTTCATCGTCATCAGGGATAATATATTTTGTAGATTTTATAGCATTCGATGAACTCTTAATTGAATAAAGTGAAGAATTCCACATGGCATTTAAGATGGCCATTGCTTCTTACATCATTATGTGACAAACCTTGACAGAAAAGCAGAAAATATAGCAATTTCTTTCATAATTTACTAAAAAGGACACAAGGAGAAAAAAAATTATCTTCTAGGACAAAATGACTCCCGATGAAGTGTAAGGAGTTTGTGTGTGTGTGTGTGTGTGTGTGTGTATCATATTTTTGATTTTTTAATATTTTAAAGTTGTTTGTGCTTTTATTTCCAATGAAGAATTTGGTACCAATTGGTAGTTTTTTTTCTGTTAAAAAATAAAGCATGTTTTGTGACCAGAGAAATAAGTTTTGTAAGAAATGGCAATGAGACATATTAGTTGATTGCTAAAGCCTTCCAGTTCTTAATATATCTTTTTTTTAATTAATGAAGTGACAAAAGTGACAAAATTCCAAAAGTTAGTTACAATCAGTCCTTATGGCTTTTTAGAAGATTTAACTGCTTGTGGAATTTCAAACATATGAATTATAAAATTTTTCTCAAAAAGAAAAATTGACTCCCCTGAGCTGGGGTGCACTCCCACTGGACTTGGAGATACAGCCATTGAATTCCTGCTTTCTACCACAAACTAGGGAGCTGCAGTGAGTGTACTAAACTAAGGAACTAACAAATATCATGTAAGTTTTGCATACCTTTCTCACCATTCCCTACAGAAGGAAAAAAGTATAAATGTTTGTTGGATTCCTAGGCCTGCCAACATCTATTTAATGTGTAGTATAAATGAAACTTTATCGAAGAATGGAAAAAAATAAAGGGAAGAGAATAAAGAAGAAAAGCAGTTCTCAAAGGCCAGTGTTCTTAGTGATGTTAGTGATATACACCTAATTAGGGGATGGTCACTGGGACAATTGTAAGATGTGGTTAACCCCAAATTTGTATTCAGAAGAAACTATAACTGAAGTGCCACTTTAAATGTGACCCCCCCTTAAAGAAAATCACCGAAGAACCATATGTAGCCTCAGGGTGGGGCATATATATTTCCCCTGGTGATTATAGGTTTTCTTCTTTGCATTTTTTCAATACCTTTGGGATATAACAACTAAAATTCCATAATTCTTTCTAAAATAGCTGTACTATAAATGGCTCCACAGACAATTATGGAGACTAATTTAGGTGAACACTGATAATCTTTTATCCTAAAATCCTACCAATAGGAAATAATTCCTTTGGTTTGAACTTTATCTCATGTACTAGTAAGCAATCTTCTAGTAGTGATAGAAATCCAACTCAAATTAGGGTAAAGGTCAAAGGGAATTTACTGGTTAAATTAATGTAAAGTCCATTTTAAGCAGAGTGACTCTGTGTTTCATGTTTGTATAGGTCAATCCCAATTTGTGTCTGCTGTCCCCATTTAAATAATATCAGCATCCCCTTTTACTCTCAAGTGTCCTGGTTTGGGAAATAAGATATATGACAATGCTAACTCTAGTACTACTTAGATCAACATGCTCTAAGGATGTGCCAGATTTCTTTTTATTTCTGGACTCTGTGCACTTCTGTTTGACATTTTTCTCAAATTGAGCTTAAATAACTGAAAAATGGCTATTGGCATTTCTAATCCTAAAGCCTGAGAGGCTTAAAATCTAACATGAAGAAACCTATTTTCTCTTAGCACCCACAAGTCAAATCTCATTGGAATGATTCTAAATCTAGTTATTGCTCTGGCAGGAATACAGAATGCACAGTATTTAAAATAGAGGGAATTTAAGGCAGCACATTGATTCCATGGTGTTTAAAAGGCTGAGACAGAAATGGGAAATGCTACAGAAATCCAGAGATTAGAAAGAGGAAAAAGTTGATAATTCTCTTAAGCTTGAAAGATAAAGTAGTAAGAGTTTCCAGAGTTAAGAGTTTGGGGCTGAAACTAGGGCAGCTTAGTGGTAGGATCCGGACTCCAGGACAGGTAGCCTATTTGTGACAGAAAAAAATCCCTGGCTTCCTGCTTCTTCCTGCCCTGCACTCTCTCAGAATGTCTTCCATTGGTTACAGCTAGCCAGAACCTAGCAGTGTTGAGTCTGTGAAGCTCAGGCTGTCTGTGATAGAGAGTACAACAGGGTCAGGGAAAGGAAAGAATCAGGGAACAAGCAGACCCAGAAGTGGTACCTAGGCTGATTGCCCACCCGTATTGTGTTTATGGAATATGGGTACAGCCTGGGTCACACACCTACTGAAAAGGGGAAGGATGAGATTAATTGATTGACAGGCTATGATTAGAGTGGAGAATGGAAGTTACATCAAGGAAGCCACGCTGGAAGTCAAGCGTTAAGGAGGTTCTGCTTCATCTGCTGATAAAATACAAGTGCCTCCTGGGAAATGAACCCCTTTAAGGTATGTCAGTTATTTCCCTTGTGACAGCAGGGTTTTAATGGTGTTGGTAGGGAGAGCAAGAAATTATTTGGTGCTTTGAAAGTGCAGAAGTAAGAAGAGTGGAAGAGAGGAGTGGAAGGGTGAGTAAAAGAACATTGCAGGAAAGGGAGACCCAGAGCACTTCAGAAGTGGTTTTCGTAATATTGTATATGGCCAGCTCCAGTTTTATGTTTTATTTTGTGTGATAACAGTGATCTATTGCTTTCTTGTCTCTGACAACACATGTGATGGCTGGGGAACAAACCATCCTGAACTTTGGATTTCTTTCCTTGTGTCTTAACTGAGAGTTCAGTTAACTCTTCGGTTGTCAGAATCTGGAGTGCTTTTTTCTTACCTATTCCAACATGAAGTTTATCTTGACTCTTTTTCTCCCTGTTATCAACAAAAAGAAATTATTCTCAAGCTCAATATCTTTGCCACATTCCAGAAGGCTTGGCATTCTTCCTAAACATTTAAGAAATCTAGGTCAAACGTACCAACTGGATTATATTGGTTTGTTAACCACTGGAACTTTCTAGCTTTGTGAAACTTCACTAATGCACCCTACACCCTTCAGTTTATGGTTCCTCAGCTGAAGTCCAAGACAGACTCCAGGATAAAGTTCCTTAAAGGGTAGTGGATGGATGGTTACTAAGAGAGAAAATATTAAATTTTAAAATATATTCACATACAACTCAATAGCAAAGTTAAAAGACCTGATTAATACATTAGCAAAGAATTTGAATAGACATTTTCCCAAGGAAGATATATAGTTACTAGATACATGAAAAGATGTTTGGCACCACTAATAATCAGAGGAATGCAAATGGAAAATAATGAATTATCACCTATTAGAATGATTATTATCAAAAAAAGGAGAGAACAAGTGTTGGCAAGGACATAGAGAAAAGGACACACTCGTACATTGTTGGTTGGAGTGTTAATTGGTAAGTCATTACTGAAAACAATACAGATGTCCCTCAATACAGATGGAACTACCACATCATCAAGTAATGCCTCTACTGAGTGTGTGTGTGTGTGTGTGTGTGTGTGTATGAAATGAAATCAGCACCTCATAAAGATATAACATCTATAACATTTATGCAATCATTCAATTCCGAAAAACTCTCAACCTATGCATTTATATTGTTTATACAGGTGAAATACAGAAGGCTCAAGAGACTGAGGTGTGGGTAATGTGGGGGTAATCATGTTTTAAGAATATATGCATATCATCTTATTATTTTATATGTATTTTATTATTCTACAATAATTCAACTCCTTAATAAAAATTAGAAAAAGATATCTGTGCTCTCATATTAGTGTGGCATCACTCATGGTTGTAAAGATATAGAAATAACCTAAGTGTCAGAAGTTGTGGTGTATACAGATGTTCAACTTAAGATGCATTTATATCCTGATGAATTTGTTATAAATTGAAAATACCATGTCAAAGATGCATTTACTATCTACCAAACATCATAGCTTAACCTAGTCTACCTTAAATATGTTCAGAACACTTACATTAAGCTGACAATTGGGTAAAATCATCTGTCACAAATCCTATTTTATAATTATTATATGTCTTATGTAATTTGTTGAATACTAGAGAAGATGCTAGATAAAACAAGCCAGGTACAGAAATATTCTGTATGATCTCACACATAAATCTATAAAAATGTCAAACTCATGGTAACAAAGTGCAGAATGGTGTTGTCAGAGGCTGGGTGGTGGACAAAAAGGGAGGTTGTTTGACAAAAGCTATGAGATGAATAAGTTCTGCACTAAAGCACAGCATTGGGACCATAGTTAACAATAATTATATACTTGAAATGTGCAGAAAATACATCTCAAGTGTTCTCATAATACATACACATGCACAAAGGTAACTATGTGATAGATAATATGAATACATTTGCTTGATCGTGGTAATCATTTTACAATGCATACTTATATAAAAATATTACATTGTATGTCTGAAATATATTCAATTTTATTTGTCAATGTACTTTAATAAAGCTGGGAAGAAAATAATCTTCACAAAGTATATTTTAATTTATTTTATTTTTTTAAAGAGAGAGGGACAGAGGGAGAGAGAGAGAGAGAGAATCAATCTTATTTAGTCTTTCATGTGGCCTTTGTTGCTCCAACCCTTTATTATGTACTTGGTGCTGGGGCACAAACCCGTGTCCTCCTGCATACCACTCAAGCACCGCAACCACTGAGCCACTGCTCCAGTCCCACAAAGTATATTTTTTAATAAAGCAAAATCCATAATTCCTTAACCTATCATTGCAGTCTGTTTTTCCATATGCCCTATACTCTTTATCTGAATACATAAGAAAAAATTTTACATAACTGTAATTACAGTAAATGAAATCTTATGGTTTTCACATACTATGAAAATACTAGTTATGCAATGTTCATAATAATTAACACTTGTATAACGACATAATTTACTAAGCTGTTCCCCCCATATATTTAGAACAATTCAATACCTAATATCGTAATGACTTTGTGATAAGTAAACTGGTACATATATTTTTTTCTTTTATAAAAATTTGTTTCCTTAAGGTAAATTCTCAGGACTTGGATAAATATGTCAGAGTACAAACATTTTTGCCCTTTTTTTTTTAAAAGAGAGGAGTAGCGAGAGAGAGGAAGAGAGAATTAACTTTATTTAGTTTTTCATTTGGCTTTTGTTGCTTGGACACTTTGTTGTGTACATGGTGCTGGGATTCTCAAAGTAATGTCACATATACCTAACTTCCTTTCCACATGAGTAACTATTATAAGGCATACTTAAAAATTGTTGCTGATTATGTAAAGGAAGAAAGGAAATTAAGGGTAAGGAGTATGAAGTATGAAGCCATGGTTGAGATTAGTACCCAAGAAACAAGCTTTTATAATTTTTTTAAATAAAGAGGCTGACACCATCTGTGCTATTGTATTTTTGTTAAGATTGGGCCACAAATTAAACTGTAAGTTTCCTAACACCCCACAGAAACATAATCATAAAGGTCACAAATAAAACTCCCAGAATATAGCAATTCCTTGGCAAAAGCACTGTTCTTCTAACACTATGTGAAACTGACCTTGAATTTTTTAAAAAAATGCCCATATGGGTGTATTTCCAAATGAGGTTAACTATTCTGAATGATACAGGAAGACAAGGTGGGGTCTTTTCTCAGTTGAAAACTCCACACACTCACATCCTTGACTGCCAGTTTGCTGGGACATACAAGAAAGAGCTATGTGTAACTAATGTTATTATGAAGTTACACAGTTCTATGTATACACAAAAACATACTTCATGCATTATGGGAAACTTCAGTATCACAACAAGATCACTGAGGGTGATTTCTTGTTTTATCTTTTGTATAACATTGATTTTTCATAATTTGGACTATTTGGGGATTTTTTTTTTTTGCTTTGGTAGGTGACTTGCCTCCCCCCCACCTTATTTTTTAAATGGACTATACTAATGTGTAATTTACATAAGATTAAATGCATACATGTTAAGTGTACAATTAGATGATTTTTTAACAAGTGTATATATACCTGTAAAACTACAGCCCAAAACAAGATTGAGAACATTTCTATCACACCATACCATTCCTTCATGCAAGCCCTGTTAAACCCTTCCTCCAGCCCCAGCCTCAGGCACCTACCTATTAGTTTCTATTCTATCACCAGATTTAAATTCTGCCTACATTACTCCAGATTATCATATGGATGGGGTTATACAGTATATCCTTTTTTTGAGTCTGGTTTCTCTCACTCAGGATTGTGTTTTTGAAATTCTTCCATATTGTTGTGTGCATCAGTGGCTATTTTTATTGCTAGGTGGCATTCAGTTGTTTAGATATACTGCAATTTGTGCATTCATTAGTTTATGAGCATTTAGTTGTTTCCACATTTGACTATTATGAATAAAATTTCTCCAAACATTTTTGTACAAATATTTGTGTGGACTTATGTTTTCTTTTCTCTTGAAATATCTTGTGAAATTGCTGGGTCATAGAGTAACTGTATACTTAACTTTACAAGACATTGCCAAGTGGTTTCCCAAAGTGGTTGAACCATTTAGTCTCAACAGCAATATGTGAAAGTTTAGAGTTTCTTCCGTACTTCTTTTTAATGACCTGATTTGTGAATTATTTCAGAAAGTAGAAATGGGTTATAAATCCTTGTAATCCATTGCTTATGTTTCTAAAAAAAATTCTGTCGTTTAATGTTAGCTCTTTATTTCAACAAGAAAGAAGGGGGCAAAAAGCAAAGCAGAACAATATGATCTAATATCTAACAAACTATTTCCCAGGGAACTATAGTCCAGTTCTTATCTGCATTTTTGTTCCAGTGGAGTTTTGGTACACGTGGAAGTATGACCTTTATAACTTGCTGAACTTTGAGATAATCTGCTATGAAACCATATTATAACAATCTAGACTTTTTGAACCTTTGCAATAACAGAAAAAAAGATTGTTTCTATAACCTGGTGTGCATAGGCAATAGCAGCTAGGAGTTCTGACTTGAGGTAAGACATTTGCCTCTCTGGGCATAAGAGCTAGAGGCTTTGTCTTAGTAAAGGAACAAGCAGGACTAGGTGAACTCTAAATTCCCTACTGATTCTAAAATTTTGTTACTCTAAATATAGGCTAAAAATATTTTTAAATTAATTTAAATTATTTTCCACCTAAATAATACATAAGTACATTTTCCATAAAAACAAAATGACAACATGGCATTCCAGTTAAAGTACTCTTCAACCATTACCAAATCCACACCCCTCTTAGACTGTTTCTTCCCCTTCTTCCCAGTTAATCCCTGAAATCAGCTTTGTGTGTACCCTTCTGGATTTTAAGAAATATATATACTCAAAACCAGGTGCAGTGGTGCATGCTTGTCATTCCAGCATTTTGGGAGACTGAGGCAGGAGGATCACAAGTTCAAAGCCAGCCTCAATAATTTAGCAAGGGCTTAAGCAACTTATTGAGACCCTGTCACAAAATAAGAAATAAAAAAGATTTGGGGATGTTGCTCAGAGGTTAAGCGCCTCTGGATTCAATCCCTGGTAACAAGAAAAAAGAAAAGAAATATGTATACTCAAAATTATATACCCACAGAAGCTCATAATCTTGTTTATGTACTTGTTGTTTACATAAACGGTATAGGGAACTGTGTCAGTAATCCCTAAGATCACTCTCAGGTTTGATAGCTGTCACTTATTACAAAAAGATATGAAGCAAAACCAGCAAAGGAAAAAGTCACATAAGGAGAAGAGCAGAGGAAACCAGAGCAAGTTTTCTTTTTTTTTTTTTAAAGAGAGAGATGGACAGTGAGAGAGAGAGAGAGAGAAAGAGAGAGAGAATCAATTTTATTTAGTTTTTCATGTGGCTTTTGTTGCTCTGACACTTAGTTGTATACGTGGGTGCTGGGGTTTGAACCCATGTACTTGCACATGCCAGGCAAGCGCCATAACCGCTGAGACACCACTCCAGCCCCCAGCCAAGGTTCTTAAATGAGCTAAACAAAGATACTCTTTAGCAAATGAAAAGTTGTGATATCTCTTTGTTCATCTTGTGACATTTGTATTGTCGCTACGGCTGCCATAAACTCGGTGGCTTAAATACCAGAAATTCATTTTCTCTTAGTTCTGGGCACTGGGAGTCCAAGATTAAGTTACTAGGTTTGGCTCCTTCTGATGGTTCTCTCCTGGGCTTGGGGATGGCTGCTTTCTTGTATCCTAACTTGATACTCTCTTCTGTGTACAACCATCTTGGTGTTTCTCTCATAAAAATACAAGTCAGATTAGGACACACTCTAATAGCCTTATTTTAACTCACTCACCTCTTTAAAGGCCTAATCTCCAAATACAGTCACATTTTGAGGTACTAGGAATTAAGGCTTCAACACATGAAGGGGAATACAATTTGAGGGGAATACAATTCAATCTTTAACAAGTGCTACTCTTTTCACCTAAACTCTGACAGGTAATTCAGCACAGAAGCAACAGCACAGTTTCCAGGGGGCATAAATGATGAAAAATCAGTGATTTCAAATTACTCAGAGATAAAATTTTGTACTATTCGGGAACGAGAAACCCACCAGTGATGGTTGCTCCCTCTTTTTTTCTGTAGGCTTGCCCTATGGAGTGCCAGGAAAGTTAGTTTTCATTACTTTATTCAATAAATACATATTAAATACTTAGGATGTGCCAGTCTCTAGGGATATAGAATTTAGAAAGAAGTATCTGCACCAAACCTACATTCTTTCTTTAGTTCACCTAAGGGTACATGAGATAAATGAAAGTTTCAAGATGATTTATACTAATTACTAAAGGAGAATATGATGAAACACAAGTTTTTATCTAACTTGTTTACAAAGTTCCCTTCTCCCATCCAGTCTCAGAAACCTTCATTTTTGGGGCTGGAATGGTGTCTGAGCTGTTACAGCGCTTGCCTGGCATGTGCTTGGACACAAGTTCAAACCCCCGTACCATGTACAGAACAAAATGTTGGAGCAACAAAGACCAGATGAAAAACTAAATAAAAAAAATTAATTCTCTGTTTCTCTCTCTCTCTCACTGTCCATCTCTTTAAAAAAATAAAGGAAGGAAGAAAGCAAGCAAGCAAGCTTCATTTTTATTCTTAAGATTTTTTCCCTTTTCCACTTATGGAATTCTTGACATGCACCTTCAAGGAAAAAGAATAGGTAGTAGCTGACTTCCTTTCTGACAATTGCAGTTTAACTCTTAACGCTTCCTCAGAAGTCAGTGAAAAAGAAAAGGTAACCTTTGCAATGCAGAGCCTCTTATCTCTTCTTGGTACAGGCCTGGTCAAAGGTATTTCTTTATGCTGTTTCCCCTTCCTAACTTTCATAGATTACTATTAAATGGTACTTACTGATTCAAGATTATTCTCAGTGTTCGTTTAAAACTAAGTTTACCTGGTTGTAGGACAGAAGACCCAGTGAGCCAAAAATTCAGTTTACCTTTCTAGAAGTTCAGAACCTTTCCAAGTGCCTTATAAGAAGATGTCTGACTAGCAGCACTTTTTTTTTAAAAAGAGAGAACGACAGTGAGAGAGAGAGAGAGAGAGAGAGAATTTTTATTTTAGTTTTTCACATGGCTTATTGCTGCTCTGACACCTAGTTGTGTATGTGGGTGCTGGGGTTTGAACCCCTGTACTTGCGCATCCCAGGCAAGCGCCATAACCGCCGACCCACTCCAGCCCCCTAGCAGCACTTTTAACATGTGGTTACTTACAGAATTCCTGGAACAATATTCTTAGTTACTTTATTCTCTTGTTTGAGACTTCTCCCCTTAAGCGTTTAGTAACCTTTAGCATTCAGTAAGTGATAATTAATTATATTATACCCTTTTTTGGCTTCACTAATAAAAGACAGTGCTAACTAAAATCAGTGTCAATACATACAGTGGGAAAAACCATGTTCTTGGTAAGGGATGTAACTGGTTTAATTAAGGTTATCGTTCTGCGGCCAGTTACTGCCTGATTTTATTGAACTCTAAGTACAGACATCTGTGTTAGCAACTGTGGGTACGTTACAGAAATAGTAACCATTTAATTCACTCAACAGATGTCTATTGGCAGACAACTATTTACACATGGAAATCAACACCAGATGCTGGGAGTGATAAAGAAATCATAATCACTGTCCTCATGTTGGGTCAGTGTGGACAAGAAACTCAAATGTAGAAATATAAGTAAAGATACAAAAACAGAGAAATCATATGAGATTTCACAAGGAACTAAATGTCTACTTGTCAAATGTTTGGTATACAAAGTCAAGGTTTTACTGTACTGTTCATAGTTTTTGCTAAGAACAGAAAAGATACCATTCAAACCATCCTCCAAAGGCTAAACAAAACCAAGGGCTGTCATTATTTTACAACCAAAATATTTGCATAATCTATCATTCAACATCTACATATTAGTATATAACCAAAAGAAACTTGTATTCAAGAGACATATTAGAATGTTGTGCATGGCAGCACATAGTAACAAACTGGAAACCTAAATAGAGTTTGATGGAATGGATTAAAATATTTCTAGCATACTCACCCAAAGGAATATTAAGATTGAAAGTAAATGAGCTGCAGTAAGTTATTATTGAGTATGAGAGTTACCTTCTGGGAATCCACAAATGATACTCTAATATCTATAAAGAAATAAAACTGAATAACATATCACTTGAGCATATGTGTATACATACATATTTATATATGTGATAAAACTTCATATAAGAAAAAAAAACCCACAAGTGAATGCACAACACAACCAAAGGGGCACCAGGACCATATTGGAGAGGAGCATATAGGAAGACATAATTTACTGATACTGTTCTACTCCTTGGATTGGGTGGTGAGTTCCAGTTGTTCATTATGCTTGTATTTTGTACTGGCGATTGATCCCAGGAGTGCTTTGCCACTGAGCTACATCCCAAGTCATTTATCACTTTTTATTTTCAGACAGGGTGTCAACTAAGTTACTGAGGCTGGCGTCAAACTCTCATTTCTCTTGTTTCAAGGCACTACGACTGCAAGTGTGCGCTACTGCACCCCTGTTTATTCATTAGGCTCTTAATTCTTAAACTGTGATTTCATATAGAATTAAGAGCATAAATTCTAATGGACAAATTAGGATGAAACAGACATGAAAATGGAATGGGTAGGATATACTCACGGTTTTGGTTAAGATATTTACGACCTAATGGAGGGAATATGATACTCAGATGATAATTTTTTGTGTGCTTCTTTATACATGCTCTCAAGCCAACAATTAAAGGCAACCCAAATGACCTAGAATTCATGACTAGTCCGTCAGATATAAGAAGACAAACTTTTATAAAATTTAATTATATATTTCAGGGGAATTTCGAGTAATGCTTTAATGTTGCACAACGTCCTTCTCGTCTCATGTCTGATCTGGTTCCCAACTGCTGTTTTTACTCTACTTTGAGCTGAGGAATCCTTAACTTCAATTTCGCAGCCACTGTCTTTTCCACACGTGAGTTTGTCCGGTCTTGTAAATGTTGTCGGTCTTCCTTGTTACATTGGAAACTCCTGGGGCAACTGATTCATTCTTCTTTCTTACCAATGCAATGCTTGGCAAAGCGTAGGCGCCCACTAATGAATGAATGAACGGATTTGTAGAAGAAAAGCGGGAAACGACTAGGTTTTCTCCCATGTGGCTAGGAGAACTACAATGGTTACAAAGCAACGAAAAAAAACACCCAAACTTGGACAGTTGCCCATTGCTAGCCGGCTCCCAAAACTAGCACAGGAGAGCACTTTACGCCCCGCCCACGGGCGACAGACGGAAAATACTCGCCGTCGGGAAAACCGGAAGTCCCGGTCAGACCCCGCACATGCGTACTTTGGTCAGCTCAGGTTTCCTACAACTGGTCATCCAGTGAGGAAGCCGGGTCGCTCGGCCCACGCTTCCGGGTCCTGGTCGACCCCGCGCCCCTCGCCCCCGCGCATGCGTTTTGGGTTGGGCCTCTCGCGCTGAGGCGGGGCGATAGGACGGATTTTATTTTCTTGCTCCCGCCCCTCTTCTTCCCCCACCTGCCACGTACGAGGCCCGAGCTCTCGCTAGGCTTGTTGGGTCGGTGCGATTGGCCCGGGCTCTCGGCAGCTTGCGAGCTAGGTGCGGCGGCCTCGGAGGGCAACCGAGCGAGCCGTGACTCCAGCTTCCCTGTGACGCCCAGAGCCCGTCTGCGGCGGTGGCCTCTTACCGGCCTGGTCGGCGGAGACCCGCGCAGAGGCGGCGGACTCGCAAGCTGGTACGGCCGAGGGTGCGGTCGCGCTTTCTGCGAAGTCCAGGAGACTAGGAGGAGCTGGCGGGACTTCCTCGAACGTACCGGCGCCGGGCGGTGGTCCCTCGGGGGTCGTGGCGGGGCGAGAGGAGAGGGAGGAGGGCCGCGGGGCCCTGAGGGGGAGGGGAGGGAGGGGAGGCGACCGAGGAGGGGGAGGGGCGGCGGGGCCGCGGTTCCTGGTGGCTGGGAGGTGGGTTGTAGGGTTCGGGGGCGTTTGGGCCAGGAGTGCCCAGTGCGATTCCATCTGGCTCCAAGGGGTGGGATTGCTAGAGGTCGCTGACAGGAGGGGCTCTGGGACCCTTGGAATGGTTGGTGCCTAACCCTTCGAGGGGCTTGAAAGGGTGAGGAGGGCGGAGAGGCGCCTGAGGGAGTAATTAGGGTCACAGAAGAGGAACCTGGTTCTTTGGCTACGTCAGTCTTCAATCAAGCGCCCACCGGAGGCTCAGCCTGGTTTTAATAATGACAGCTAACTTTTAAGAATTTGTTTCTGTGGGCACTATTCTCAGTATTTTCGATGCACGATGTCTTCTAATCATGGGGGCCCATCCACATTTATATATCATTCTCGTTTTGGGTATGATGAAAGTGAACCTTCGAGAAGGACTTTAGTCACAAAACTAACAGTGCAAATCTTTATCATCATCTTATACGACTCTGGTCAGGCAGGATTTTAGGCTGCTTCTATTCTTTTGTAATAATTAAGAGTTTATTTGTTTTAGGATTTCTTGAAGGAAATTGGTGCCCTGAGGAGGTGCCTAAACAATCGCCCTGATTTTCAGCAATGGTAATGTTAGTGGATCCGGGTTTGGCTACAGATTCAAGTGCAAGAGACAGACCTTTTATGTGTCGTTCAAGAGTTTATTCCCAGAACTCAGAGATGTGTTCTTGTAGAAGTATTTTATAAGTTAGTGGTCAATTCATTTATGGCAGAGGGGGTGGGGCTGGGATAAGATAGGAGAAGAAAATGCTGTAGGGATCTTACCAGTAGTTCTAGGAACTAGTTGTTCATCTCTTAGAGAAAACACTAAAATTCTGCTGTTGTATAAACAAATGTATGGATGGGTTTTTCCCTCAGAGGATAAAGTTGCACTCTTGTGATAGTTGTGTGTTTACCCTGAGGTGACTATAGAAATGGAACAGCCTTAGGAGAGAAGGATGATTCCTGGCTGCAGAAATTGATGAGAGATACCAAAAGTGACTTTGCCTGTGAAACATGGCAGATACAAACTCTTTGTGGCTCATGTTTTTAGGTCCTTGTGATTGAGCACACCTGTCAAAAAGACATTATTTAGCATTCAGTGTTCAAATTTTCTCTTAATTGTATGTATGTCTGATAGGGGGGGTCACTTTTAGCTATAAAAGGTACAGTTCAATGGTCTGATGTAAGAATTGACAGGATCACGGTTTTCTTCTCCAAAATCCCTCAATCAGAACTCTGTTTCCCATTCATCTTTTGTGCAAGGAACAGGAACAGTTCTTTAAATACCTTCTATATGTCAGGCACTGTTCTTGGCGCTGCCAGGAATAAATAATACCACCACTGAAACTAAGCACACGTCCCTATTTATATTATTACTGGCTTATGCATCCTGTGATAGGAGAAAGTGAAAAAACTTATTTTAAGATCATCTCGGCCTATCAATGCAAACAAGATGGAATATCTACCATCTTGTTTAAGTGGTTATACTGTAGAGCTTAGCGGATAGTAGGTATTCAGTAAATGCAGAGGACAAGTTTTGCTGCAGGTAAAGAGTTAGTTGTATGGAGGTTTCAGTTCATCACAGTCTTTATGAGAAGCTCATTGTGAAATGGGCAGATAAAAAACTAACCATGTTCTTATATTGAACTAACCATATTCTTATATTATATTAGGGCAAGCATGATATCCAGATGGTGAAACACAGTTTACTTTGTTGTGCACTGACCTTGGAGTGTTATATTTAGTTGTAATGCCCCATTTCATTGAAGATTTATTATTAAAAAGTGAACTAGACAGAGGATGGTGAAAGGCTTTAGAGTATTCATTTAAAGAATAGATGAAAGGACCAGGAGCTTTTAAATAAGGGATATTAAGGCATTTATATGTAATTTTCATGAAATAAATTAGGATTCATAAACACTTTTTTCAAGGATTTCAAAGATTGATGTATTGGCGAGTGGGTGAATGGTTTTACACATGTATAGAAAGGATAGAGTAATTGCAGAGAAGTGTGGTAATGTTAATTAAATAATGAATTTGAGAAGAGGAAACAAAACTGTAAGTAAAACAGCTTTGTAAAGTAGTAAAACAGAAGGTTGAAACCAAAATGTGGAGGTTGTAGGACAACTTAAGCCATTTGGGAGTAGAAGCAGGAGTTGGTCTAAGGAAATGCTTAGTGATCTATATTAACGTATTCAGGAATATATCTTGGCCTTGAGAAAATGAGATTTTTAGCACATTATTTGATTCTAATTATTTTCTTCCTGGTTTTACAACAGTTATTTAGTAGTGATCTTAGACAATATTTTGAATTTATAATATTTTGAATTTAGGATCACAAAGTCATTAAAGGGTAATGATATGAATAACTTGAACTAGTATGAAATAAAAAATCTTAAGAAATGGGAAAGCTATGTAGCAAGATTTAGTGACTATTTCTGTTAGGTCTTATTTCTTTAAATGTGTAGTCTAAACCATCCACTCTGGGTTTGGGAGTGGGGTGATTGGAGTGGAGGCTAATAGTATATGGAGTACAATAGTGGATAGTCTTGTTGGAAAACTTAGGAGGGTACCACTTATTTGTCCTTTTTTCTTCAAGTTCCCTGAACAGGGGGAAATTACAGTACTCATTAGACCTTTCTTATTAAGAGAAAATTTTGGTTTTCCTGTTCACATGTGCTTTTCTCTTTAGAATTAGCATTAAAAGTTACAGGCCAATAGAGTTTTGAACCCTGTATGTATTTTTTTCCCTCATGTAGTAAATCTTGAATAACTGCTGTGTTCTAGAATACTCTTTTATGGTTTGGGAAAAACTATTTCCTACTTTCTAGTGGAAAAAGGCCATAAAAAGATAATTTTTAATGTCTGATAGTGGTAATGCTTTGAAGAAAAATAAGATAGGGTACAAAAATAGTGGCAGGAGAGCCATTTAAAATTAGATGGTTAGGGAAGACTTCTGAGAAAATGACATTTGATGAAGAATCTGAATCATAAGGGGTGTGAAAAAGAGTTCAAGGCAGAAGGACTAGCAAGTTGTGAAACATTGAGTTGAAAGGAAGAACTCTTTTAAAGCATTGGTGTAGCAGGGGCCTATGAGGAAATAAGGTACGAAATGAGATTAAATGCTTGTTTGGGGCTGGAGCGGTGGCTCAGGCGGTTGCGGCGCTTACCTGGCATGTGCAGGTACGTAAGTTCAGGCCCCAGCACCACGTACACACAACAAAGTGTCCTAGGAATGAAAGTCACACGAAAAACTAAATAAAAATTGTTTCTCTCTTTCTCTTGGTCTCTCACTGTCTCCTTTCTTAAAAAAAAAAAGCTTGGTTGGGGCCAGAGGTTAGATGATGACTTTGTAGGTTTTGCTTGTTGAGATGGAAATCTGTTGGAAGATTTTGAGCACACTGACATTAGATTTTATTTAGCAGACTAATTTGTTAAAAATAGATTAAAATTGGGCAAAGTGAACAAGGAGACCAGTTAAGGAATCCTTTGTATTATTTTAGCCAAATGATGATGGTGTCTTGGATAAAATTCATAGCAGTGAAGATACTGAAGTGGTTGGATTCCAGATATATTTTAAAGGTAGAGTAATAAGATTTGTTGGTAGTTTGACTGTAAGGTATGAGAAAAATGAGTAAGACTTTTTTTTTTTTTTTTAACCTTGAATAACTGGAAGGAAGGAGTTGAACTAACACATGGGGAAAGCTAACTATAGGAGGCAGGTTTTGAGTGGATGACCAGGAATTTGTTTTCAGACATATTGAGGTAGAAATGTAAATGGTAATTTCGGATACACAGTTAAATGTGTGGGTTAAAACAATAGTAGTGAAAATAATAAAATTTATTATATATATAATAAAGTTGTTGCCAGACATTTTAACGTGAACATGATAACAGTGGGGTAGTGAGTCACTTTTGAAGGCTACATTTTCTTACATTCTAATAGTAGTTCTATTTTCAGCTTTTAAGATATGTTTTGTTGTTTAATCTTCAAAATCATTTTTATCAGTCTTTCTGTAGAGTTATAGAAGAACATCCTGGAGTTCACAATGAATGGGCAGTTGGACCTAAGTGGGAAGCTAATTATCAAAGCTCAACTTGGGGAAGATATTCGACGAATTCCCATTCATAATGAAGATATTACTTATGATGAGTTAGTGCTAATGATGCAACGAGTTTTCAGAGGAAAACTTCTGAGTAATGATGAAGTTACAATAAAGTATAAAGATGAAGGTAAGAGTGTTGTTAAAGCAGTTTTTGAACGTAGTATGTGTTGATTCGCCTTTTTTTTTTTTTTTTTTTAAAGAGAGGGGTAGTGAGAGACGGAGAGAATCAATTTTATTTAGTTTTTCTTGTGTCCTTACACTCTTAGTTGTGTATGTGGTGCTGGGGTTTTAACCTTCGTACTCTCGCATCCCAGGCAAGCGCCATAACTGCTGAGCCACTGCTCTAGCCCCTATTTGCCCCATTTTTTAATTGGACTATTCCATTCCTCTTCATGATAGTTGAGTGGCCATTTTCTTTTATTTAAGGGGATATCCATATGATTAGTATAATTCTTTTTATAAGTCAAACGTAGTTAAGTGATTTATTAATAGAAGGGAGTTTTAAATGTTAGAACACTTTCATATGAAATTCTTAAGTTTTTTTTTCTCTTTCTGGCCAATTTTGACTTCCTTTTTGCTTTTATTTATTTCTTTGTTAATTTTTAAGGAGAGAGGAAGAGAGAGAGAGAAAAGGAGAATCAATTTTATTTACTTTTTCATGTGACTTTCATCGCTCCAACACTTTGTTGTTTATGTGGTGCTGAGGTTTGAACCAGCATCCTTGCACATGCGAAGCAAGTGCTGCAACTGTGGAGTTACTGCTCCAGCCCCTCCTGTTTTTTGTTTTTTTTTTTTTCTTCTTTTAAAGAGAGAAGGACAGAGAGAGAGAGAATCAGTGTTTTTTAGTTTTTCACATGGCTTTCGTTGCTTTGACACTTAGTTGTATACATGGGTGCTGGGGTTTGCCTGTGTACTTGCACATGCCGGGCAAGCGCCGTAACCATTGAGCCACTGCTCCAGCCACTCCTGTTTGTTTTCAAAACCAAATTTCTACTTGTATTTCCCCAAGTGAAAGGGATATCAGTATGTATTGGATGAAAAAGAATTTCATGGTTAATTAAGTATGGGAAAGCTGGTTTCAACAAAGACAGATGTGTTTATTGCAGAAATTTTCAGAGCATGTAATATGCTGATGTATGTTGTCATTTTATAGTATGCAATGTTCTCAGACTCATTTGACCACAAAACTAGTTTTATGGAGATGGATTTTATATAACAAATGTTTTATCATACATGCAGTGGAATTATAGCAGTAGACTATTATTTATTTCCTATTCTTTAACCAGCCTTCTTGTTAAAATTGCTACTGAAATTTGCTTTATAGGTGGTTACCAGTGCTTTTTTTTTTTTTTTTTTTTAAGCTACTGAACTTATTTATAGTCTACTTCATCTTGAGGTCAGCATTAGCAGTGCTAGCCACATCATCCTTTTGGAAGTACTCTTATCCCTTACTTTCTTTGACACTGTGATTATTCTGTTTTTCTTTTTATCACTAATGGCTTCTTTGTGAGGATTGTCCTAAAGTAATGCCAGCTACTATAATAGTAATCTTAATATCACAGTGGGTCAACACTGAAGAAATCATTTAGGGACCCAGGCTGACTGAGACTCTGTTATCTTTTTTTTTTAAAAAAGCATTATTATTTTTAACACATGACTTACAATCTCACCTTGGGCATTGAAGTCCACCAAGCAGATGGAAGAAGATAGGAGTATGAAGGGATATTACTTCCTAGGCTTCAAATTAATATGTAATTTCTGCCCACCTTACATTTTCCAGAATCCAGTTACATGGTTTTGCTCAGATACAAGTGAAAAATGTCCCTGGCTGGGCAGCCATGTTATACAACTTGCTCTGTGGAAAGGGAGTGTAAATCAACTGGTGCAACTAAGTGGCCATCTAGTTACAGATATAGTTCTCTCTTCTTGTGATGTATGATCTACGAGTACCCAAACTAATGAGTTATTCATGTTAAGGAACAATAAAAATGAGGCCATTTCTTCCTATTCTTATATCTAATAATCTTATCTACTTAAAATATACTGCATTTTACATCCATGACTTCAAATGTGTGCCTTAATTTCATCAGTTATTTATTTTTTTCTGAACTTTAAAACTCAAAATTTTAAGTCTTCTTTTAACCTAAGATGCTTTGCTCTTGTCTCAAACTTAGTGTATCTTACACTGACCTCACTGAGTGGCTTTCTTTTACTCTCCCTATTTTCATTTAGGGCAAGGGTGGGCAAACTTTTCCTATAAAGGATCAGATATTGTAGCTTTGTGGATCACATAAAGTCTGCCTCATCATCACTGTCTTTTTATACTCCCTCTTAAAACTCTAAAAACCATGGGTGGGAGCAGTGGCTTAGTGGTTAAGGCGCTTGCCTTACATGCTAAAGTACACAAGTTCAAACCCAGCACCACATACACAACAAAGTGTTGAGCAACAAAAGCCACAAAAAACAAAGTTGAGTCACCAAAAAAAAAAAAAAAAAAGCTAAAAACCAATCTTAGTTCATAATCCTATGAAAACAAGGATGAATCCATTGGGTGCAGTTTATAGATCCTTATGTTGGGTTATCCTCATTGTTGAAATTTGTACTCTTTATCTCATCAATTTTTTTTTTTCATGGTGTTTTTAAAAGTGTTTTGAATCATTCAGATTTGTGTTTCAGTCTGTTTTGGGTACTAGAATGGAAGAATTGCTCAGGTAAAGGTCCCACTATAGGATATTCTGTTTCTGTTGTGTGGTTCAGGAAAGGAAAAAGACACATCATAGGAAGTTTCCTTCTTTTACATCTATATTTTCTTAAAATGTGTTTATGAGTAGAATGCCTGACAGCTGTACATTAGGCATCTATGTGATAGGAATTAGGTCTAGTTATAAAGACCTAAAAATAATTATAAAATGCTCAGTTATGGCTTTTATTGCCATCTTACTCTAAAGTCTACCTAATCTGTTTAAAAATTGGTGCATCAGAGCATTCCTGGAGAGGCCTCTTAGCCTTCAGCAGACAAAACTTCTTCCCACCCAACTGTGTGAAATGCCTTACAAAAGGCTCCCACCAATTCCTTGTCTGTCTCTGCTTTTCTATTCTTGCTCTCTGTGGGGAACATTTTTTTCTTAGTCTTTTGAAGGCTTTTGAAATACGCAATTGATATGCTAATTATATCATTCTTTATCCCTGGGATCTGGAGGATTTCATAGCCTTTAGTATGCACTATTTTTTGTATATGTAAATATTTTCCTGGGGCATGTTGATAGTTTTCATTTTAGTATAATTGGTCAGTGACAGGAAAGACTATACTGTCTATTCATTCATTAACAAAATTCTGCAAGAACTGTTATTTTTATATAGGACTTCCTTTCCATTTGCATTATTGCATTTTTATTGTATTTAGAATTAAGATTTGAATATTGGGAATCCTTATTTCATTTTCAAAGTGGAAAAAATTTGGCTAAACCAATAATTTACACTCTTAGTGACTAGTAAAAGTTAATGCATGTAATGTATTTATTAATGTTTTCTCTTGAGAATATAATAAATTCTTTGTGAGAGTAATCAAAATTGATTTAGTATTTTTTAAAACATGCATATTTCTTAGATGATCCTTTAATGTTTGTTTTAAGGTTTTTGTGGGAGATTCTAATTATACTTTGCAATGTACATTTTGAATTAAAAGTTATGTTCTCTGGTTTATTCCTGTTGCAAATCTGAAACTTTTTTTTAATTCCAGATGGAGATCTTATAACAATTTTTGATAGTTCTGACCTTTCCTTTGCTATTCAGTGTAGTAGGATACTGAAACTGACATTATTTGGTGAGTGGTAAACTTTCTAATATGTTTATTGTATTATTAATCTGACTTTTTTTCTTTTCAAGGCCCAGGATTAAATGATAATGCAGCCAAAAAGTACTTTTATCAATTTGCATTGAAGGAGTGATTTTAAATTGCTTGAAGCTTTCTTATGTTTTAAGTTTAAGTCAGTAAGAACAGTTCAGATTTTGGTTTTGAAATCAGATATAACTTGGATATCTCTAACTGAATATTTTAGATTTAATTTAGCCATGTTGGAATTTTTGAGTTGTTAGATTATTTGTGTTTGGAAAAGATTCATAGAAAGTTGGCATATTTTACATTTTATATCTGCTTTGTTACCCTAAATAGTAATGTATGCCACTTGTTTATATGAGATTAAAAATATTTGCAGGACTAAAATTACCTCTGGATTCTTTAAAAATCTGTAGTTGTCTTCCTCTGTAACAGAGTATGTTTTTATTTCAAAGGGCTTAACATATAAACCTGATACTTTAGATTTTATTTTTCAAGGAATAAAGACTAAAGATAGTGCTGATAAAAACAAATGCAAGACTGATTTTAATCTTTTAGATTTTGTTTTATTTTAAATCTTAATAGATTTGCAAGGTAATGGACAAGATAGAAATGGTTGATTACAGAGTTAAAGTAGAAGCATTATTATTTGGAAAATAAGGTATACAGTTTTGGATGCTTTATTATTTATTTTTCTATTTTTTTCTATTTATGGTATCCTGAACTTTAGTGTGTTATGTGTTATGAGAGATGGACATGCTCTATTGATAGAATTTTTTTCTTTTTTTTTTTGGTACTGGGGATTGAATCCAGGGGTGCTTGACTGCTGAACCATATCCCTAGCTTTTTTTCCATATTTTACTTTGAGATAGAATCTTGCTAAGCTGCTGAGGCTGACTTTGAATTTGGGATCCTCCTGCCTCAGCCTCCCAAGTTGCTGGGATTACAGACATGTGCCATCATGCCTGGCTCTATTGATTTAATTTTATCTGTTTCATTTCCATGTAGGGAAGATGAATATGAATCAGATTTTAAAATGTTAATAACAAAAACTATTTAAATTTTTTAATAAAAGATATCTTTTCACAATATCAAATCTAAGTGCTTAACCACTGTTAGCCAAGCCTAAGATGGACTAGATAACCAGAACCCCACCCTTCTAGAAGCACTCAGTTGCTAAAGTATAAGGTAGACTAGATAACCAGAATCCCTCCCTGCTAGAAGCACTTACATGCTAGAGGCTAGATAGAAACTGTAACAGATGGATTTTATGGAACTTGCCCAAGAAAGTAAGGGAAATGTCCAGGAACCAGAAAATAAATGGGACTAAAAACTTTGGCCTGAATAATAAAAGCTGACACTGGAAATGTGCTTCATGGTAATGGTGAAGGTATTAGCATAATCTAAGACTTTGTCATTTGGTGTCTAAGTGAAGTAGGTCCTGGATCTTAGACTCTCAATGGGATATTGTCTCAAAAAGAATATTGTAGAAAATAAGTATCTCCCTTGATACAGGAAAAATCAAGGAAGATTTAACATGTGCTTGGCTGCTAGGGGTTTTAGGAAGTCTCCCTTGAGGTTCTTAAGTGGGCTGGGTTTAAACTATCTGCATAGTTTGGGATCTCTTAAGCCCAGATATTGTCCTTACCCCCCCCCCCAAAAAAAGGCAGAAATCTCTCTGGAGGGGCATAATACCATTTTAAGTAATAGATTTCTTAAAGATAGATTTTAGGGTTCAAAATTGTAAGACACATGTACCAGTCCATGTAAACAAGGAATAGTGGGCATAACTAATAGCAGAATTAGACTTATAAGAACTTTAATTAATAGAAGTGATAGTCTATAAATGTGTGTTAAAAGTAATTGAATACATGAAAGAAGGAATAAAAATATAAAAACCAGGCACTATGAAAAAGAACAAGTAGATTTTTAAAAAGAACTTAAAGCAATTTTTTTGAAATGAAGTATATTATCTTTCACATTGAATACTAAGTGGATAGGTTAAAAACAGATTAGTCATGGTGAAAAAGAGAATTTTGACTGAAAAGAAAGTCCAAATTATAGAATGAAGCACAAAAACATGTGGAGAATATGAGAGGAGTTGAGAATGAGAAAGTCAAGCATATTCCCATGAAGAGTTTAAGAATGAGAGAATGGGTGGAGTGGAAATATATTAAGAGATAGTGACTATAGAAGTTTTCAAAAGTATGTAAAAGTTACAAATCTGTAGATTCAGGAGGCATAGTGAGTCCTGCATTAAGATAAGTAAAAATAAATCCCCACTAGACATTGTTTTGAAATTAAAATATACATAAAACAAATTATTTAAAAGTAGCTAGCAAAAATAAGACTGATCATAAGACTGAATAAGACTGAATCAATTAAACTGTTAGTAAATTCTTCTTCATAATAATAATCACATCTTCAAATGGTTAAGAATAACTAGAAAAGTAGCATTTTATAGTCTGCTGAACTTCAGGAATGACGGAATGTAAAATCATTCATTGTCAAATGGAATCTACCATTCAGGGACCCTAGGTTAGAAGAATTTTTAAAGTTGGTTTTCAGTAAGAAGGAAAATTAAGTTTGGAAAATGATGAAAGCTGGAATTAGCATTGATTACAAAAAAAGCAGTGGTTTTAGGAATACAATTTATGTCATGTTAAAACATTATAGCAAATTAGAAATAAAAGGGAATTCTTTAACCTCATTGGGTTATCTGTTACATTGAACAATTGCTGTATGTCCTCATGAGTAGATTATAAAAGGTAATTGAAATCAATTATATATAATTATATACAAAGTATATGTATTAGCTGTTAGTTATATGTATTATATATTAGCTGTATGTATTGTCATGTATTAGCATGGCAAGGTTATTGTTGAAAAATATGAAGCTATTTAAATCATGAAGAAATGGATTTTGGGAAGAGATTGTCTGGGAAATTTTATTATGTCTATTATTTTTATGAAGGAGAAAGGGTAGAAAAATATTAAGATTTAACAGGAAGGATGGAAAACTGTTAAGGTGTAACAAAGGCGGGTGTTTCTCTTTTTGTTATTGAAGTCCTAAAGTTACACTGATAAAAATGTATAATTATGGAATGGGGAATTTATAAACTTTTGTGTTTAACTTGAAGCAGGGGTTTAGATGATAACACATTATAGGCTATACTTGGAACGTAAGTGCAGGATTTTGAAAAGTTCTGGTGAGATACAGATCAGTGTGCCCCAGACAGAGACCACCCCTATAATTGAACAAAGTTGGGGTTCTTGACTTATTGCAGTAAGAGAGAAGGAACACCAAGGGGAACAATAAGTTGAACCTTGCTCTGGATTGAATGCTGTGAGGGAGTGGGAGTGATTTTTATGATTATCTTACTACATCTAAATGCTAAGAATGAAGCTTATTAAATCTTACGCAGAAGGTGAGAAGAAGAATTGAGGCTGTGGCTGCTTTTGGTAAAGCAGTAGCAGTTACTCATGTTGGCCAGAATAAGCAGATGTTTGATCATTTTTATAGTGTGGTTAGTTAGTGTTTTTGTTTTTGTCTGGGATTTGAGATGATTATGGAGTGGTCTGTTTTTGTCTTGATCTCATGGTCAGAGTGGTCTTGTCTGATGTTGACATTCCTTCAAAATATTTAATAGCAGAATACCACAGCCTACCTGTGAATGCCAGACCATGTTTTAATTTTTAAACTCCTGTGGTGGGTTTGCATTTGGAGTCTTGTGTTAGTTTTTTTCTTTTTTTCTTTTTTCTTTAGAAAATAACTTTAGTGGTGACAGATTTTTGTTGCTAATGAAGACTTTCAGGTTTTTTAGTTAACTGCAAAGTCATTTGGACAAAGTAGGTAATCAAATGAGGTAATGTGGCCTTTGTTAGAAAAAAAGAACAACCAGTGAATTATTGAGTAATCTTTGACTTTTTTGTGGGGTGTATAATGCCTCCGGAAGCAACTACATTGAAGGATAGTATTGAGGTAGATTGATAAGTTCTGCATATAGTTTTAATGGATTACTTTTTAGATCAATTATTCTAGTTAGTTTTTTTTTAAAGTCATAAGGCAAGAGGAGTAATAGCAGTCATGGTGTATGTTAACAATTTATATATAAAATAAGTTTTTTTGGTATTTTAAGTATATTAAGCAGTGTGAAATATAATTTAGGAGTTATATAATTTGTTAAAAGTATTGTCAATTAGATTTAATAATTTCCATTAAAACAGAGCTTTCTGCAGTAGCTCTTACCCAATTTTATTTTAGTTGAATTCTTCTCATAAACTTTTTTACGTTATAGTCATAAGACAGTGGTATGACATCAAGAAAGCTTGATGAGCCAGGTGTGGTGATGCATGCCCAATAATCCAAAGCTCCAGAGGTAAGGCAGGAGGATTGCAAGTTAAAACCCAGCCTCAGCAATTTAGCAAGACCCTGTCCCAAAGTAAAATAAAAAGGGCTGGGGATGTGGCTCAGTGGTTAATTACCCCTGGGTCCAACCCCTGGTACACACTTACACATACACAAAAAAAGCCTGATGAATGTTTGTTTTTTCAAAAAACTAGTTATTAACAATAAAGAATCCTTTCCTTAAAAGAATTATCATTCAACTGATCTCAGTACATATCTTGTTTGATTTTGTTTTAATAATAAAAGTTTTAATTTTCCTTATTGTGTGTTCGATTGATAAGACTTATTGAACGTCTTCTGAATTTGAGCAAATTGATGCTTTTATTTCAGTTAATGGCCAACCAAGACCCCTTGAATCAAGTCAGGTGAAATATCTCCGTCGAGAACTAATAGAACTTCGAAATAAAGTAAATCGCTTATTGGATAGCTTAGAACCACCTGGAGAACCAGGACCTTCCACCAATATTCCTGAAAATGGTAAACCATGAATCTACTTTATTCTAATTTATTATTATTCTTATATCTTTTTGCAGATTTTTTTTAAACTTGTTATTAGTGGAAAGGCATCCTTAGTGCCACTCTTTTTTTGTTCTTGCCTCTTCCTTTGTAGTAGTTCATGTCTGTGTTCCCAAACCTGGCTGTTTGTTCATCAGGATTACCAGGAGATTGTATTTTACTGCTTGATAGATCATGTAGACCTACTGGGGTGTAGGGCCTGGAATCCCATCTAAACTGCTCTATGAATGATTCTTTTGCAACTAGTCTTCAACTTATGGGTTTATGTCATAGGTTAGTTTTTAAACCCCTTTGATTAATGAACCTTTTTTAGTGTAGTAGATAATGTTAGGAATTGAAATTCATTTCATGAATTTTATGTAGAATATGAAGTAATTTCAAGAAAAAAATTTTATATTACTATATTAGAATAATTTGTTTATTTTAAACACTTTTTAATTAGGTAAAGAAAAACAATCCATTCTTACAGATGAGATGGACTATTTATATTAAGATAAAGCAAGAGCTAATAATAATTTTGGAAGTGACACATTTTGGGACCTAATATTTTAAAATGTAGACTGAAATTTAAGCATGCCTAAAAACCGGTTTCCTCAATTTCTGTTTTAAGATTCTTAGTTGTCATCATACTTTTTTTTTAATGAGTTTTTTTTTTTTTTTTTTTTTGTTAGGAAAGGGGTCAAAATATAGATCTTTAGGATAATAGTACAATATCTTATTGAGAATCGATAAAATGGAAACAACTTTTTGTTTCTTCCTTTATTCTTTCTGCAGATACTGTGGATGGTAGGGAAGAAAAGCCTGCTGCTTCTGATTCTTCTGGAAAACAATCTACACAGGTTATGGCAGCAAGTATGTCAGCTTTTGATCCTTTGAAAAACCAAGATGAAATCAACAAAAATGTAATGTCAGCGTTTGGTTTAACAGATGATCAAGTTTCAGGTAAGTTAATTCTGTTAATTCTTCTCTCTTATCTTCATCTCATCCTACTTCCCTCTGGTTATGGTGAAGCACACAATTTTAAGGTCATTCAGAAAATGTTTATGTATGCATGCACCCATGTAAAAACATTGACTAGATCATAAAGTAGATGATTTCAGCATCCCACAGTTTTTTTACCCTGTTCCAGTCAGTAGCAACTTTTACGTTAAAGAATAGGTGCTATTTATTTCGAGTAAGTTTTAGTAAAAGTAATATTTAAAAAGATTTTTTAATCTGTACTACTTTATGATGGTTTATATATAAGATTATAAATTTAAGGTTTCTCACAAGATTTAAATTGTATTTCATAGACCATATTTTCTTTTCTGATCTGAAATGAGAGAAACTTAAAACATAAATTCTGGTTAAATGATTTTTGTATATGAATAAGTTTTAAACTTTAAAGCATACCGTACTGTGATATATTTTTTCTTTTAATTTTAAATATTTCTTTCTGCTGCTTTATTTCTTTTGAGATTCTAATTACCCATTCACTGGAGAACTTGATATTGTCTAATGGATCTTTGAAGTTCAATTTTCTTCAGTCCTATTTTCCTTCTGTTCTGTGGATTGTATGATTTCTTTTGAACTGTCTTCAAGATTACTGATTCTTTCTGTCTTTTACAGTCTGCTATCAAACCTATTTAGTGAAGTTTTTATTTGAGTTGTGCTTTCAGTTCTATAGTGGCCGTTTGGTTTTTGTAGTTTATTTTTATTGAGATTCCTTATTTTTTTTCCTTTTTTTTCTCGAGATTCCTTATTTTTACAGTCCAAATTTTTATTTAATTGTTTGATGTATTTTCAATTCTTTAAAAATATTAAAAGTACCTTCTTTGAATGTCTGTAACATCCAACATATGTGTCTATTTAGAGTCAGTTTCTATTGATTGCCTCCTACCCCACCCTCCGTAGGATAAATTTTCCTGATTCTTTTACATGTCTAATAATTTTCAGTTGAAAACAACATTGTAGTTGGCATATTATAATAACTTGGAATTCTTGATTTTTTTTTGAGCTCTGTTATTGTACTAGCAGAGTTAATGTTTGTGGATTTAAACTACTTGCTTTTTTGCCCATGGTGTGTGTAATGGATCTTTGCTGTAGTTGCTGCTTTTTTTTCCCCTGAGCCCTTTTGTGGTATGCCCGGCTTCCCAGTCCTATGCATGGGTCAGCTGAGGATTGGAGCTGACTTTATATTTGATTTAGGTCTTATCACTTCACTGACACTCTCACTCCGGGTGTTTTTGCCCCTAAGTTTCCAGCTGCTTATCCAGCCATGTTGTTAATTTTCTGCTCTTTGACCTGTAGGGGTTAGTGTTGCAATTCTTATCCTTATTCCACTGATGTGAACTCTTTTCTGGTTTCTGCAGCATTTGATTGATTTTCATTTATTTCAAATATTCTATTTCGTTTGGGTTTTTAGTTGTTACCCATGGGAAATTTTTACCTGGCCAATTTACTTTGCCATTATCAGTAGTTGGAAATGTATTATATAGTCTGTTCATTTTTTTTTTTTTGTTTTAGACTTTTATGGGAATATTTACTAGAGAGAATTATGTGAAATTCTGAAGAGACAAATATTTGTATATGATGCTTGTTCTTGGCAAGAGAAGCTATCAGACAGATGATAACTATGGAAGGCACATTTTTTAGAGTAACGAATGAGTTAATGTTTCAGCTATTCATTTAAGATTTCAGGAAATGTCACATAGCTATATATGACATCAGTCTTGAAAATTTTGAATATAGTGTATATCATGTCAAAATAATATTATTCATATTATTTGTTTTGATTTTTATTTTTAAAGAGAGAGGGACAGGTGAGAGAAAGAGAAAATCATTTTTGTTTAGTTTTCATGTGGCTTTTGTTGCTCTGACACTTCATTACGTATGTGGTGCTGGGGTTTGAACCCACATCCTCACGCATGCCAGGACCACTTAGCCACCACTCCAGCCCCTAATTCATAGTATTTGAAGACTACTTTTCTCATAGCTTTATATATGGAATTATAGTAGGAAAAACTGTACACATAGATTATAGCCAGGATACTTTTGTAGTCATTTAGGAGTAATGTAAAAACATTGGCAAATGTGTAAATGGGAAGGAATAAGGAATAAACTGTTACAAAATAGGATGGGCAACATGAATAAATAAGTTACGTATTAGTGAGGAAAGAGGAATCAAAGTAATATATATCGTTAGGGCAATCGCATGGTCTTTTGTAGGAGAAAGATGTATGTTTATTTACATGTATGTAAATGTAAGTAAAATGGTGGTAGAGGAAAGCAGTCATCCATTGTATTCATCAGTTTTTCCTGTGTTACTATTCTAGTATGCTAGTTTAGGTTCTCATCAGTACAGCACTGTTAGCTGTCAACTAAGTGCCTACAGTAGTGGTAAGTTCTGGGAATATACTAATGCAGAAGGTAGAGGTTTGTCCTCAGGGTAATTATAACTAGTTTGCTAGTAATAGCAAGTACTTACATAGAACTTTCTAAGTGGTAGTCACTTCTTTTAAGCTTTTGCTATATAATCACTTTAATAAGCATTAGCTTCTAAGCCCTTGTTAACTCATATCCTTAGAATAATCATAAAGTAGGAATTAGTGTGTATCTTTTATGCAGATGATGAAATTGAGGCACAGGACAAGATTAAGAAATATGACCAGAATTATACATTGGCCACATTGGAGTTCAAAACTAAGTAATTTGACTCCAAAATGTGTGCTTTTAACCACTCTTCTGTGTTGCCAAAACAAAAAGTAGACATTATCCATTGTGCACAGAATATCCTTTTTGACTGCCACAGTATTGGAACTGTTGCAGATTATCTTCATTCATGTCTATGTTCTTTATTCTGGAAGAATTTGGGTGCCTATGTGTGTAAGTTAGGGAGCTAAACCTTGTGAAGCCAGCAAAAAGAACTAAGTATCAGGAGCATGGCAAGAAGAGCTCACAATTTAAGAGGAAAGATGGGTACTCTTCAGAAATGCAAAGTAGAAGTTGTTATGGGTTATAATAAAAGTAAACTGGGGGCTGGAGCGGTGGCTCAGCAGTTACAGTGCTTGCCCAGTACGCACGAGTACACGAGTTCAAACCCCAGCACCACATACACAGTGAAGTCTTGGAGCAGGGAAAGCCATGTGAAAAACTAAAAAAATTGTTTCTCTCTTTCCCTCTCTCCCTGTATCTCTCTCAGTGTCCCACTCTCTTAAAAAAAAAAAAAAAAAGGTGAACTATAGAAATTAATGAGTAGAATTAAGTATGGGTCAGTAAGGCTTAAGAGAAGTATGGAATTGTGAGTGGGTTTTAAGGAATGTCGTATTTAAATATGTGAATGTTACATACGGACACAATGGAGGTAACAGTATTAAGTGAAATAGAAGCTAAAAGATTATTAGATGTATTGTGGGAATAGGGAATAGGTCAGTTAAGTTGAAGAAAGGGCAAGTGAAGAGAGGAATTGTGGAAATATTGGGTCTTTGAATGTTGAACTAGGGGGTTGACCTTAATTTTGGGGCAGTGGAACATATTAAAGACTGAAATACTACTTTTTGGTTGATTTAGGGGAAGGGGATATTGGTACTGCAGACATGAGTTTTGATTTTTTACAGGGGCTTAGGATGTAGGACTATAGCATTCTACATGGTAGAGGATTTCCAGTTGTTACTTTGGGTTCTTAAGTGACTGGACCAAAGGGGGAAAAATTACATTAATTTAATATATAAAAGGCTAAATTTGTAGTGATAACTTGTTTTATAGTTCTTTAATATTTAATATCTTTTAACTGAACCAACCTATTAATTGAACTTCGTGGAGAAAGGCCCTGGATAGGGTACTAAACTTAGTATTTTGACTATCTAGGGCCACCTAGTGCTCCTGCAGAAGACCGTTCAGGAACACCTGACAGCATTGCTTCATCCTCTTCAGCAGCTCACCCACCAGGAGTTCAGCCACAACAGCCTCCATATACTGGAGCCCAGACACAAGCAGGTCAGATTGAAGGTAAAATAGAGTTTAGAGCACACATAAAGGAAGCTACATGTGCAGAAATATTTATAGAGGTATTGTTGATAATGGTAATATGCTCACATAAGCAGCTATACTGTGAACAGAGCTATGAAAATTTCTGAGTTACTGACATGGCATGATTTGGTGGTTTTTGTTTTTTTAAAGGGTATATCAGGTATGCTTCTACATATTGAAAAGAAAACCTTAAAAAGTGTTTATGTAGAGGGAGGGGTAAGATGGTGGATTAGAGAAAGGCTGCGTTGCTCCCTGACTTGAGATTCAAGCAGCAGGAATACTGACTGCTTCTTAGTGACCTGGGTGATTGAAGGAATTCCTAAAATTCAACATTGGAATGTAAAATAATAGAGACACAGATATTAGTAGCTTTCACTGTAGAATGAGAAGTGATATGTTAGATTTGTGCTGCTGGCTCAGGTTTACCGCCTGGGGTGGAGTGGGTTGGGGTGATACAGGCAGAGAGAAAAGCACTGGAATTAAATTTGGCACAAGAGAACCTGTAGAACAGAGAGGCAGTCTGATTTTAATGATCCGGAGACAGTGTAGTGATCTGGTGATTGAAAAGTGCTCCACATCTCGGTTTGTGGGAGAGTTGAGGCGGGAGCCATTTTGAAGTGGCTGCCTGGCAGCATTCTGTAGGGGAGCCTGGGAGTTCATAAAAAGCATTGCCAGACCATTACAGCAGATACCTGCCTCCGGGTCCTGGCAGCTGAGTGTGACCGAAACAGGCACAGAGAGGATTGTGCCCATGGGGATACAGGCTGGGAATAGAGGGGACAGAGTTTGCGTTCGTTCCCTTAGTTTTTGGCAGCTTATGGGACCAGTCATGGGGAGTTGAAAAATTGAACCAGCAGGTGTGTTAGCACTTGGGGTCTGATCCTGGGAAGATCACATTTGCCAGAGTGAAGTATGTGAAACAAACGTCTCCTCAAACTACAAGTGGAGTTCTCAGGAGACCCCTGACACCCAGATGTCCTGCAGTCATTGGCATCTGCCCAGCAATAGGGGGTAATAGGGGATGTGGATATAAACTCACTGGATACTGCTGGACGAAGTTCCAAAGTATGGTCAGATAGAAATGCTGGTCTCTGGAACTTCCCATTTAGAACTCTGCATCAGCTCCATTCTGGGAGAGCATTGACCTAGTCAGTTTAGACAAAAACTCCAACAATCTTTGGTATTTCCCAACCTGTCCTACCTTATATACTGGTGAGAAGGAAAGCTGAAATCTATTACAACCAGCCTCTGTTCTAGTCCACACCAGTTGGTATGAAACTTGGTAAGAAACACAGAGAGAGGTCTGGTTTAACAACCCTCAGCCTTTGTTCTCTCTAAGGGGAAGAAACGGAGAAAAGAGTACAACAGCATAGACAGTGAACCTCCATCCTTGTCAATAGTTTTGACCACGTCAGTAGAGACTCTTCATTTTTCATTAAGAATTTTTTTCCTTTGTCTTTCTTTTTCCATGTGTGGGTGTGTTTTGCTGTGCTAATTGGTTCAAGGAGATACAATTTTTTACATTTTTTTCTTTCACTTTCATCATTTTTCACCCATTTGTTTTTTCACCTTGTTTTGACTTTGGAGTGTTAGGGGGTTTTGTAGGTTTGTTTGTTTTTGCCTTTATTTTGTTCCTCTGATTACTCTTTATCCCCCTTTTCCCCCCTCCAGTAACTAGATTCTCTTGTTCCCTCTTCCTCTATTACTTTAGCCATTTTTTAAAATTTCTCTTTCTTTATAGCCATCATCTGCTACATCTCTCTCTTTGCCTCAGTTCATTTTTTTTACTATTTTTAGACTTTTACCTTCCTATCTCATTTTATTTTTTCTTCAAGGAACTAATTTTGTATTTTTAGAACTGTTTAGTTTGTATAATTCCTGTCTCCCACCATTCATGTTGTTATGGTTATTATTACTATTGTTGGTATAGTTGGTATCTGTTTACTTTAATGCTAGATCTAGTTTGTAGCTCTTTATTATTACTGCTGAAGTTAAATGCTGACCCTGCCATTCCTCTTTGTGTGTTAGCGTTATAAACATCATAGTTGGCACCGGACATTTATTTTAATGCTGTATATTGGTTGCTACTATTGTTGATATTGCTTATTATTCTTTTTCTAAGAGGCTGGGACGTGATTAGGGTACTATAAGCTCACAGGGTAGAGACTGCTGCTGAGCTACACCTACAACTCAGCCAGTGACAGCAAACCTCACTCCACACACAAACTAGCCCCAGTCAAGCTTCAACAATTTTTTTAGGGGGAGTGGGTGGAGAAAATCTTTTCATCTTGTTGTTGTTTTTCCTTTACTTATTTGTGTGTGCGGTGCTGGGGATTGAACCTGGGTCCTCACACATGGTAGGCAAGCACTCTACCACTAAGCCACCTCTCCAGCCCATCCAACAATACTTGCAAGAAATAGAATGTGGAGACAAAAAACCCAAACCAATGACCAGGACCCAGGTAGGAACAGTTGGAAATCTACACATATAGCAAAAACAAAGAGGTTCCATGACAGTCTTTTCAGAGGAAACAATAGTGTTGTGTCTGCTCTCCAATAGTGAATTAAATCAGCAGGAAACTGAGCAGTATAGAGCTTGAAATTAATACTTGGATTATGCTGAGGCTAGGTGCTGAAGTTATAAGATACCAAAAGTACAGGACTTATTAGGAAAGAGGTAACTATTAGAGACCAAAGAATGGACTCATAAAAGAGGAAGAAGACTCTTATATCAATAGATGCACAGGTCCAAGACCTCTGAAAACAAAAAAAACTGGCAAACAAGTCTCCTCACCTTCCCAGTTTATAATTCTACAATAGAGGGAATGATAGGGTAACAGATATAGAAGTGGATAAATTTCTAGAGAAAGACCATAAAAAGTGATTATTAAAATATTTTATAAACAAAAAAAAATCTAAGGAACAAATGAAGACCAAATATATTTCAATAAAGAGAGATTTTTGGAAAGAATCAATTAGAACTCCTAGAAATGAAAGAAGTAATGAATCAAATAAAAAAATTCACTTGAAAGTATCACCAGCAGATTAGATTGTGTAGAATATAGAACTTCAGGCATCAAAGACAGGGTAAATGAATTTTAACACTCAGTATAGAGTAATAAAGGGGAATATAAAAGTAAAAGGCCACAATCAGAATACATTAAGAACTCTGAGATAACATCAAGAGACCAAATTTAAGAGTTGTTACAGACAATAAGAGGGCATGCAGTTAATAGACTAATGGCATCAAGAACCTTTTCTGTGAAATAATAGAAAAATTTCCAAGCCTTAGGAATGAAATAAATGGACATCAACATACCAGAGACCTATGGAATGCCAAATATACAAGATCAAAAAAGAACCTTTCCAAGACACATTATAATCAAAATGCCTAATACAAAGAATAAGGATAGAATATCAAAAGCTGCAAGAGAAACAGATCACCTTTGGAGGTAAATCAGTAAGGCTCGCTTCTGACTTCTCACTCTAAAATCCAGGAGTGCTTGGAATGAGATAATTGAAGTTCTGAGAAGAAAATGGGGACAAAAACAAAATAAAACAGCAACAACAACAAATCCACTGCCATCCAAGATTGCTATATCTAACAAACATTATATTTCAGATTCAAAGGAGAAATAAACACTTAACATAAGGATAAACTAAAAGAATTCATGACCATGAAGCCAGTACTACAGAAAAGAAAAAAAATACCATGCAAAGAAGTTGTAAAAAAAAATCCTAGAGCTCTCAAATAGATGTCACTCTGCAGAAAAGCAATTAAGTAAATGTAAATTAAGACTAAAATATGTAAAAGAAACCAAAATGACAAGAAATAACCATCACTTCTCCTTAATAACTCTGAATGTAAATAATTTAAACTCCAAATAAAAGATATAGATTGGTAGAAAAGATTAAAAAGCAAGACCTAACTATATGCTGTTTATAAAACACTCATCTGATAGGCAAAGATAGGATGAAAGTAAAAGGATGGAGGATAGTATTCCTACAAAGTCCAAAAACAAGCAAAAGGAACTCTTCTAATATCTGACAAAGCAGATTTCACAAGACATAGAAGGTCACACATACCAAGAAAGGGAACAATCCAGCAAGAAGATACAATATCAAATACTTATGCCCCATCTATTGGTGTGTCTAATTATGTAAAATGATGTTACATCCCAGATGTACCCCAATATAATACTGGGTGATTTCAACATATCCCTCTCACTGATAAATGGGTCATAAAGTCACAAGACACTTCTGATCTAAACATTACCATAAGTCAAATGGTTCTAGCAAACATCTGTAGACCATTCTATTCTACAACAGCTGAATTTACTCTCCTCAGAAGCTTATGAAACCTTTCTCAAAATATGTATATTCTAGGTTACAAAGCAGGTCTTAGCAAATATTTAAAAACAGAACAAAACATATATGATCTTGTACATCTAATCAGATCATAATGGAGTGAAATTAGGCAACAGAAACAAAAACCCATGTAAGCTCGTGGAGATTGGATAATGCTTTAAACTAGGAATGGATCATAAAATTAGAGAAATTTAAAAATTCCTAGAATCAAATGAGAATAGTGATATATATATATAACTATTTTATGTATATTATATATACATATATAATATATATATATATATAAAATCTCTGGGACACTATAAAAGCAGTTTTAAGACAAAAGTTTATAGTATTACATAGCTACATTAAATGAAAATCCCAAATGATCTAATACTATGTATTATAACCCTAGAACGCAGAAGAAAATTTAATTTAAAAAATCATTAGATGTCATTATAAGATCATAGCTAAAATTAATGAAATAGAGAAAAAATACAAAGGATCAGGGCAACAGAGTTGATTCTTTGAAAAGATGAATAAGATATTGTTTAGCCTTTTGTCAAATCAAGGATTAGAAAGAGAAAATACAAATCAACAAAATTAGAGGTGAAAAAGGAGATATTACCACAGATGTTTCTGAATTTCAGAAGATCATTAGGGATTATTTTAAAAACTTATATTCCAATAAATTAGAAAACCTAGAAGACATTGACAGATTTATGGACACTTATGACATATAACCACATTGAACCAAGAGGATATAGGAAACCCAAACAGACCATTATCAAGCAATAAAATTAAAGAAGTTAAAATCCTTCCAACAAGATGGACCCAGGATCAGATAGATTCTCAGCCGAGTTCTGCCAATCTTTAAAGACAAACTAATACCAATCTTCCTTAAATTATTCGATGAAATCAAAAGGGAGGGAACACTCCCAAATTCATTCTGTGAAGCCAGTATCATCTTGATACAAAAAATCAGACAAAGATACATCAAGATAAGAAAATCACATACCAGTATTCTTGATGAACATAGATGGAAAATCCTTAATATTAGCAAAAAGAACATTAAGAAGATCTATATTCAGAAATGCATTAAGAAAATTATGTACCATGGTAAAGTTGGTTTCATCCTAGGGATGTAAAAGGTTAGCTCAACATATGCAAATCAGTAGATGTCATTAATCACATAAAAAGAATAAAGGACACCTCACATGATTATCTTGAGATGCAGAAAAAGCCTTTGGCAAACTTCAGCATCAAATCATGTTAAAAACACTGAAGAAACCAGGTATAGAAGAAATATAACCCAAATATCATAATGGCTATGTATGTCAAACCCAAAGCCAACATTATACTGAACAGAAAAAAAACTTAAAGCATTTTCTCTAAAATCAGGAACAAGACAGAGATGTCCACTCTTGGCAATCCTATTCAATATAGCTCTTGAGCTTCTAGCCAGAGCAGTTAGACAGTACAAGGTAATTAAAGTGATGCAAATAGGTAAAGACTATCTCTGTCTGCTGATAACATGTTCCTGTACTTGGAAGACGCACAAGCCTCCACCAAGACTTCTAGAGCTGCTTGTAGAGCTGATAAACAAATTTAGAAAAGTTGCAGTATACAGAATCAACACAAAAATCAGTAGCTTTCATGTGCACCAATAATGAATCTGCTGAAAAAGAAACAAAACTATTACATTTATAGTAACCTCAAAAAAAATTGTGAATAATTCTAAGAAGGTGAAAGACTTCTACAATGAACAATGTAGAACACTGAAGAAAGGACAGATCTCAGAAGATGGAAAGACCTCCCGTGTTCATGGATAGGCAGTATGAATATTGTCAAAATGGTCATATTACCAAAAGCAGTCTGCAGATTGAATAAATGACCCAGGATAGCCAAAGCATTTCTGAGCAACAAGAAGACTGGAGGTATGATGATCCCTGACAAATATTGCAAAGCTATAGGACCAAACCTGCATGGCACTGGCATAAAATTAAGCAGTGTGATCAATGAAATAGAAGACACAGAGAAATCCACATAAATACAGTCATCTAATCCTTGATAGAAGTGCCAAAAACATGTTGGAGAAAAGACAGCCTGTTTAATAAATGATGGGAAAACTGGATATCCATATGTAGAAAACTGAAACTAGATCCCTGTCTCTCACTCTACACAAAAAATCATCTTAAAGTATATCAGAGACCTGGGAATTAGACCAGAAAAACTGAAACTGCTAAAAGAAAACATAGGGGCATCATTCTGCCATATTGACACAGACATCAACTTCCTTAGTAAGACTCCTAAAGCTCAAGAAATAAAACCAAGACTCAATAAGCAGGGCAACATCAAAAAAAAGTTTTTGCACAGCAAAGGAAACAAGAATGTGAAGAAAGCCTACAGAATGGTAGGAATTCTTCCAGCAGGTGATTAATATCCAGGATGTATATATATACCTCAAAAAACAATCAGCAAAACCAATAGCCCAATCAAAAGAAGAAATTTGATTGGCCAAGCCAACAAATATATGAAAAAAAGTTCAGTATCTTTAGAAATCAGAGAGATGCAAACCAAAATGACTGAGATTGTCTCATTCGTTAGAATGGCACTCATCAAAAGTACAAATAAAAATAATTATTGGTGTGGATGTGGGGAAAAGGGAATACTTATACATTGTTGGTGAGACTGCAAATTAGTACAACCACTTTGGAAAGCACTATGAAGATTCCTCAAAAGACTAGGAATGGAACTGCTAAGTGACCCAGCTATCCCACTCTTTATTTATCCAGAGATGCCAAAAAACATTAGAGAAAAGATAGCCTGTTTAACAAATGGTAGTGGGAAAACTGGATATCCATACATAGAAGAATGAAACTAGATCCCTATCACTCACACTGCACAAAAATCATCTGAAAGTGTAAAAAATCATCTGAAAGTCAGACGAGAAACACTGAAACTGAAAACATCATACTATGTAATGATACACGTATACCAATGTTTATAGTGTGCACTTCACAATAGCCAAGTTATGGAACCAGATTAGGTGTCCCATCAAGAGATGAATGGATGAAAAAAATGTTGTATAAATACACAATGGAATTTTACTCAGCTGTGAAGAAGAATGATACTATATCATTTCCAAGTTAATGGATGGAACTGGAGAACATGGTAATTGAAGTAAACCAGTTTCAGGAAGTCAAGGGTCAGAAGTTTTCTCTCATGTGTAAGCTAGAGAGAGAAAGAGGAGAGAAGAGAGAAGACAGAAGGCAGAAGAAAGAGGAGGAATAATAAAGGGAAGAATCTCATGAAAATGGAAGACCAATATAGTGTAGAAGAAGGGGATCAAGAGGGTGGGACAAGGAATGTGAATGGGAAATGACTGGGGAATGAAATCTACCAAACTATTCTTAGTTCATGTATGGATTTACCACATTGATATATGTATAAATATACACACACATATACATATGTATACATATATGACATTGGTATATATTGGTATACAAATATATGACAGCACACTAATTAAAATAACAGTAGTGGGAAGGACATTAGTAGAGTAAACCATGCAGATCTGGAGAGGCAAGAGGGGAGGGAAAGAAAAGGTACTGGTCAATAAGATTGATCAAATTATGTGCATGTAAGCATTATGAATATGGCATAATGAATCAAACTATTATGTATAAGTATAATGTACCAATAACAATGTGTTTATGTGAATAGAAATACAGAGTGAACAATTAGGAAGAATTCATAGCAATGACTAGTCAGTTGTTGAACCCTGGGGAGGAGAGTGAAACTGGGAAGGGTGACTTCACAGGTTATTTTGCAATAATTCTTAGGTGGTATTTTACCCACTCCACCAGAAACTCCCTAAGTCAAGCTTATCTTCGCCAAATAATGTGTCCTTGGATGAGTTATTTAAGACTCTCTGGTTTAATATTCTTTCACTGACCATAAAATATGAAAATTGAAAAAAAACAAAATGTGAACATTGGACTAAACCAATGATTTCAAAAGCTGCCTTTCATCCTGAAATACAACTTGAAAGTTGAGTATTTAAAACGAAAAAAGAGGTCATTGCTGAAGTTGAAAGAGATTGAGGAACCGCAAGCTCAGGGAAATAGGTATCAACACTTTGTGACCCTCATTGAAACCCCTGGAACTCTGCAGAACATGATTAAATACTTACTGATTGTTTTATTTAGCTTGTGCATCACTGTGACCAAAATACCTGATAGTAGTAATTTGGAGGAGGAAAAGTTTATTTGGGGCTCATGGTTTCAGAGGTCTTAGTTCATAGATGGCTGGCTTCATTGCTCAGTGCCCAAAATGAGGCAGAACTTCATGATGGAATGGTGTGGCAGAGGGAAGCCACTCTTCTTTGCAGCCAAGAAGCACAGAGCAGGGATCAGGGCACCAGGAAGAGGCAGCCTTCCAAGATATGCTCCTATTGATCCATCTCTTTCAGTCATGCCCCATTTGCCTAAGTTACCAGCCAGCCCATTCAAACTAGGACACAGGGACTGATTAGGTTACAATTTTCACAGTTGAGTTGTTTCACCTTGGAGCATTCCTGTGTTAATATAGGAGGTTTTGGGGAACACCTCATATCCAAACCATAACACTGATCTCTAGGTTCCCTTTTTGAGATTATAAATGTTATTTCTGTGAATTGCCCAGGCATGTTAGGATAGTTGGAACCACACGTGACACTTTAAAACTTTAAACACCAGGTGGTGCTCTAACTATGTGTATAAAAGGTTTAGGTCAAGTGGTGGTATGATGTGTTTTCACCTCCAGAAGGAAGTGATTGAGTGTATCAGTCACATTTAAAAAAAACAACCCAACAACAAAACTTGAAATAAACTGACTACTCTTGAAATAGAATTCTACCATCCTGTGGTGATGCTTTCAGAGTAGTTCACTGAATGAATAGGACTCATTAAGGGCTAACAGGTGGCATTTTGCTGATGAGTGAGTGGTTTGGGAAGAATTTCTTATTGCTTAAGACTTTGCTCAACAAACAGTGGTTCTTGCCTTCCTCTGCACCAAAACACAGCTGCCAAAACTAGAACAAACTAGAACTGAAGCAGAGATGGGCTGAAACAGGAGGCAAAAGCAGAGATTGGATGTGATAAGTTTAACTGCTATATCAGGTGATCTAAAACCACTTGTTTTTAAAAAATCCTATTTAAGCAGCATATGCTACTGTGAAATGGCAGTTAGCAAAAGAGGTTTGCTGTTCACTTATAAAGGAGTAGGATTCAACAATTGCATTAACAGTATCTCAAATTATCTCATGAGGGATTTAATTGAAATTTTTCAAGTAGGTAAAATATCAGGAATGTAATGCTCTCTGCTCCCCAGCAACCATATTCCCTTTACTCAAGACATAAGATTGATACCATTTGAATGCGTTGAATTGCTTTAGAGTGGCATTAATCGTATGCCTTGGTTAATTTTAGCTTATGTTTAAGCTAAAGTATAAAAATTGTGTAGTTGTTAATGTGATATCAATCAAAATATTAATAACATCTAATTTCTAGATCACTGCTATCTGAAAGGATTATGATAGATACCACATATAAATTAAGTTTTTCTATTAGCTACGTTCAAAAAAATTTTAGTAAAATTTCAGTAGTACATTTTATTTTACTCATGTCAACATGTAACCATTCATTTAAACATTTATTTTGTATTTGAAATCTGAGATATACCAATTTGAAATGTATTCAGAGAACATATAAAGGATATCATAGTTTAGCCATATTTTAATCGTTCAGCCATAGGTGACTTGTTGCTTTTGTGTTGGGTAGCATAGTTTTAGATAAAAGGCAAGTTGTAGGGTTTTGTTGTTTTTGTTTTGTTTTGTTTTGTTTTAAAAGAGAGAATCAGTTTTATTTATTTTTTCATCTGGCCTTTGTTTCTCCAACATTTAGTTGTATATGTGGTGCTGGGGTTTGAATCCAGGTCCTAGCACATGCCAGGCAAGCACTCCCAACTGCTGAGCCATTGCTTCAGCCCTCCATAGGCTATTTATTTATTTATTTTAAAAAGAGAGGGACACAGAGAGAGAAACAATTTTTATTTACTTTTTCATGTGGCCTTTGCTGTTCCAAGACTTCGTTGTGTACATGGTGCTGGAGTTTGAACTCATGTACTCGTGCATGCTGGCAAGTGCATGCTGGGCAAGTGCCGTAACCTCCGAGCCATGGCTCCAGCCCCCTACATAGGCTATTTTAATGAGTACTTTTTGGTGTAAGTCCCTGACATTACCAGTTCTTTAGATCAACTGCTGGTTATAATTTGGGCATACTTATCAACATAAGAATATATTACTTAAAATTGATTAAAATAATGGTCTTATATAATCAAAATTTTAAAAAAGAATTTTGAGTTGTTACTTAAATCCCATTAAAAGGAGCTTGGATTTATAGTTTTAAATTTGTAAAATTGTCTTCCACAGACTGTAGTCTTAATATGTTATTCAGGTAAAAGGCTTAAAAACGGTCATGCATCACTTAACAGTGGGGTCTGAGAAATGTTGTCATTGGGCAGTTTTGTCCTTGAGTGAACATTATACACCATGTTTATGGAAATTGAGATGGCTATGACATCACTCAGTGATATAATAGTGTGAGACCACTATTACATATGCAGTTTATTGTTGACCAGTATGTCATTTTGTAGCATGTGAAAATCTTGAATATCATTTAAAAAACCAATGTGGATAAGGTTACCTTTCTTTTAGATAAACCCATTGCCTGTGTTACTGGAAGATTAAGTGTAATTTGGTAGTTGTCAAAAAAATAAATGGTAATGAGAAAAGGATTACAAATCATCAGAGACCAAGTAAGTACTGCTCAACTGAAATTTAAAAAGACAAAAAACAATATAACTAAAATCTGTAAATTATATGTCAAATGTCATGAAAAGTTGAGACATTAATAGCTTTTCTAACTATAGTGTGTGTTTACACACACACACACACACACACAATGGAGTTCTACTCTGCTATTAGAACAATATCATGGCATTTGCAGCCAAATGGATGGACTGGAGATGGAAAAAAATTGTGCTGAGTGAAATATCCCAAACTCAGAGACTTAAGGGCCAAATGTTTTCTCTTAATATGTAGAAGCTAGAGTAAAACCTAAGACAGATTGAAAGTTAGCTAAGCTCAAAAATAAACTCAACATAGGTAAATTTTTACATAAACGGGGGGGGGGAACCATAATTATGAAGCTGGGGGAGGAAGGAAGGAAGGGGAAAGGAGGGTTGGGAGGGACTAGGGAGGTTATTGGTGCAGCTAGAGGTAGGGACTTAGGGGGGTTATCAGTGCAGCTGGGAACCCTTGACTCCCATGAGAAACCCAACTACACATAGGATCAGAAAATTCAAAAAATACACATGTATAGGCTTAGTTCTATCTATAACACGGGGGTAAAGCAGGGGAGACATGGGAGCCAGGGAGTGGTCAAAGGGGGGAGACCTTGGACTAGGATCATCCTTAACTTACTTTGTCAATATCCATATATGCATGAATATGTAATGATTTCCTTCAATATGTAAGACTATGTCAAATGAATTAAAAAGATGAAAAAAATAACTTTTCATTGTGTAAATTTTGAGACAGAATAATTGAAGCCCATTACGTGGCTTCTATACTTACCAGTATTTTAGTACCAAAGTCAAAACTACTTATGTTAATAATCTTTGGCTATGTAACCATTACCCTCCTCATTTCCAAAAGATGCTTAAAACAGCCGGCACAGCATGCTTACCCCCTACAGTTTCAGAGTCAGGAATTTGGGAATAGTTTAGTTCAGGGTTGCGCATGAGTTTGTAGTCAAGATGATTTCTGGGGACAGGAGCGGTGGGAGCACTTGCCTGGCATGAATGAGGACCCATGTTCAAACCCCAGCACCATATACAAAATTAAGTGTCAAGAAACAAAGGCCAGATGGAAAACTAAAGTTAATTCTCTTTCATTCTCTATCTTTAAAAAAAAAAAAAAGATTGCTGGGACTGCAGTCATCTGAAGCTTACCCAGAACTGGAGGGTTCAGCCTCACCACCACGTGAACTTCTCAGTAGGGCTGCTTTTATATGACTCCAGAAGGAGTGATACAGAATGGTAGAAGATAGGTATCTTTTATGTTTTGTCCTTAGAAATAGCAGTATCATTTTTTAGTATTGTACAGGTCAACCTTATTCACTGTGGGAAGTACTACATAAGGGAGAGTTTATTGCTTGTTCTTCATTTGTTTTTATATTGTTGGAGTTAAACTTTTGTATTCTAAGAATGTAAAGAATACCAAGCCATTGTCATATGTTTTGCATGTGCAAAAGTCATTGGTAGTCTTCATTGGAGGCTGCCTACTGTGTAACAGTAAATTCCCAAAGTCTCACCTTTACTCTTTTTCCTCCTCCTAGGAAATATTTACTTAATTCTGTCATTGATTCCTTTTATGCTTAGTGAATAAGCATAAAGCTTGGCTTTTTTTAATATTTGAAACATTGCTTACTGTGAATAATTGTTTACACCATGCTATTTTAACTTGATACATTCTGTAGCTTTTTCTTTCAAGTATGTAAAGATACTCCTCATTTTTTTTTTTGTAAATAAAGACAGCATTCTTAATTAAATTCAGAATACAGTGACAGAGGACATCCTGTTTTGTCTTGCATGAAATGGGTCTAAGATAAGGAATGGTATTTTTCAAAATGGGTTTATAACAGTTTAGGAAAACATACTAAAAAAAAAAAGGAAAGAAAGGAAGAAAGAAAAGGCACAAAGGAAACCTCAAGAGTTATATACACTTTTATTGAGAATGGTTATGCTTTTTGTATGTGAGTTCTTTTGAGTCACTGATGAAAACAGTTTACTACATGGAGCCTTAATTTCATCCATTTTGATGATGCCTATGTTAATGTTTTTATCAAATAGGATAATGTGTATAAAACTTGGTAAACTAAAGTTTTGGAGGTAGATAATGCCTGGATTCCAGTGATGGTTTTTAGCTGTTGATGATTCTATTTTAGCTGTTGACCTCTGGTAAGTTGCTTAATCTTTCTGAAATAAAGATTACTAATGAAGTTAAGCTCCCTGCCCCCATGGATTTACTGTCTATTCTTTGTGAATTTTTGCATTGTGAAGTTAATCATTCTAAGCAGTAGAACTCACTCATGTACATATTTCTCCCCCTTGATAATATTTCTGTACTTGGTTGCCTTCTCATTTTAGATTCTGGTCCCTGGTATTCTAAAATTTATTTATGAAATATAACCCAGGATTAAAGTGGTATCTAAGTTTGGTTAACTTCTGTACTACCTTTTATGCCTTTTGATTAACCATTAAGAAAGCATTTAAGAAACTTGTGAAGCTTTTTTAATGATGGTGGTTGTATTTGGAAGAGTATTAATAGCCTAAAAATAATTGAGCAGATTTTATTTTCATTATAAAAAACACAATTGCTTGCTAGGAAATAATGCTAGATACAGTAGTCATATCTCATTTAGTGCCGCCCAATTGGCCACACTTAGAGACTCCCAAGGGCAGAGCCATCAGAACAGTACAGTGGGCTCCATCTCTTGATCTAAGCCTGAGTGCTAGCTGCATATTGCACTTAAATTTGAGTGACACTGGTAATTTATTTACTTTCTTTTCTCGGTACTTCATCTCATTTTCTGTCATAAGTATCTGGTTTACTGATAGTGTTTTTGATTAACAAAAAGTTTGAAAATTTTATAAAGAATAAGCCAACACACAGTTCAGATTTCATACAATTGCAAACATATTCAGATATAGGATAGTCACAGAAATCAAACTGTTGGCAAGTTCCAAAGGTATCCGAGTTCTAGAATGAAAGTTGTTATTTAGTTGTTATTTCAGGAACTCTTGCTTCCAAAGGGTTCATTCATTTGGTAATAGAACCAAACTTGTAGAGGATAAATATAGTACTTTGGGAGAGATTAGGAGATACTGTCCCTTTTCTCAGATATTTATTTTATTGATTTTTGACTCACTTGATATTTACTGAACATTAGCAGTACTTATCTGATGGCATTTGGGTTTGAAAACATTTGTTTTTCTGGAGTTTGTCAAGTGGTATCCACTAGTATTACATTGTGTAATGTTTGCTGCCAATAGTTGTCTACAGTTTATCCATAGCAAAGCAATCACAAAGTCTTCATTCTTCTCTTTCATAGATATTAAAAGAGGAACAAATAAATGGTATATTATTCGTTGGTATGTTTATGTATTTGGATGAAGAGAGAATGTAAAATGCTTTGCCAAAGTAAACAACCTCCTTTTCCTTGTTTTTTTTTTTCTTTTTTAGGTCAGATGTACCAACAGTACCAGCAGCAAGCCGGCTATGGTACACAACAGCCTCAGGCTCCACCTCAGCCACCCCAGCAGTATGGTATTCAGTATTCAGGTGAGCAGGTGTCAAAAGGGAGTTGATGGCTTATTGGTTTTGTTCTGTTTCTATACTCATTAAATTTTAAGCACTTCCTCTGATGAATCTGATTTGCAATATTACCATTGTTATAGTAGGAATTAAGAATTAGGGAAAATAGTTGTTTTATTTTAAAATGTGTACACAAATGTAGTAGGAATTAAGAATTAGGGAAAATAGTTGTTTTATTTTAAAATGTATACACAAATGTTTTGTCAATCAACATTTCAGTTTTCCAGTGGGGCAAATAAGACTTTTAATTGTAGTAGATAATTCTGCAGTTAACTTATAGTGTAAAAAAGTTTTTAATACAAAGTATTTCTAACATGATCAGTTTATCTGTTTAGATGATGTAGAACTGAAAAAGGGAAGATATTTCTCCAATTTATATGTGACACATAATTCCAGTATATTTTAGTACCCACAGGAATGTTAACAGTTTCCTCATACATGGAAAAGTGATGTTATTAAATAAGAACTACGTTAAGCCACTTAGGTGTTTGTCTTTGCAAGGTGTGTAGGAATACCAGATAAGAAGTCATAAAAATATAATAATTCAAAATGTAGTTGTTTTAAATAGATATCCTTGGTATTTTGTTTTTGTTGTACAATCTATCCACTAAAGAAAATTATCTATTTACATATGAAAAATCTCAATGTAACTTTAGTTATAATAAGGTAATTTTACACTTATGTCAGAGAGTTTGTAGAAGCTCCTGTTTTAAAGCCAAAGATTTAAGTATCATAATTTCAACTATAATGAATTGTATAAGTTGAATCTTGTCTAAATTCTATTCTGTAGAGTTTTTGTATTACCAAAAAAAGCGGGCAAACTGATGCCTGTTTTTGTGAATAAAGTTTTATTAGGACAGTTTCACCACCATTCATTTCTGGATTATCCTTCCTATTTTGGCACTATAATGGCAGAGTTGAATAATTAGAACAGAAACTAGGTGGTCCACAAAGTCTTAAAATATTTACCCATTTTCCTGTAAAGAAATTTGCTGACCCCTCACCTAGAATGTACAGTTCTGCCATTAATTGTGGAGTTTGCCATATTTTATCACATACAGCAATTCTATTTGGATTTTATTTGCTATAGTGATTTAAACTGTAGCTGCTAGTTTTTTCTTGTATTAACATAAATGGAATTGATTTAAACATACATTATGATATTGGGGCAAGATTATTTTTAGTTTATAGTCCTTTAAAAAAGTTAAATTATATGATTTATATAAATAGAATAATAGACTGTTAGAGCTAAAATGATATACTCATTTAACCTAGGGATTTAACCCTCACTGTGCTTCAGAATCACCTGAAGAGCTTCTTGGTGCCTGGTGCTATTGTCTTAGATTTTGTTGACTTTTTTAGGGGTAGGAATCAGGCTTTGGTATTTTAAAAGCATCATAGGTCATATATAACCAGTATTAGGTGCCACTGTTTTGTCCCACTCACTCATTTTTCAAACAAGGAAAATAGGTTTATAAGGAGATTGAAACTAGGCAGAGGGCATGCAGCCATTGAGTAGGGGAGCTGGACCAGAACTCAGCTTTCTTGACTTTGCAGTTAAGTACTTCCCTATAACATTTTGCATTCTTTAGTTTAAACCAGGAATTAGCAGATTTTTTTCTATAAAAAGCTAAATAGTAAATGTCATAGACTTTGTGGGCCATATGATGTTTTTCTTATTTGTGGATATAAAGCAAAAACCAATGTAGAATTTTGATTTAACAATTTGAGAATCGTCACCAAAAACTGCTTATTTTGGGCAAGGTGTAGTATTTGGAAGACTAATACACTTAATAGATGCATTCTGTATTATGATTAAAAAGCTATTAATCTGTTAATGAAATAATTTTAGCCCTTATGCTTAGTCCCTCTCTTGAATTATAATTAAGAATTATTGTTTCCTGACTCAGATAAAAAGTTCAGATTTTAGTTGAGGATGAAAAGGCAGCTTTTTTTTTTCCTTAGTCATACAGTAAAACATTATATTCTAAAGTTTGATGTAGAGACTAGGAAAAATCATATGGCATTGGAGATTTTATCATGGATTTATTTTAGTTCAGTATTTAGATCCTACCATGGGTAAAATGATTTAGATATTTCACTTACTAATAACTAAGCTTGTTAATAATTTTAGTCAGGTGTTCACTCTTAGAGTTATGGAATTAAAATAGTCAACTAAATACTCTGCTTGGAGACTGTTAAGTGGTGGTGGTGGTAACATTGGACCATCTTTGATGTTGTTGGTTTGCCAGTTCCCCTCTGACCTTTTCCAGTTTTGATCATGGACTATGTCATAAAGGTTTCTTTCATAAGTAAATTTTGAACCCAGGTTCAAGGTGAGTTCAGAATATACTCAAATTCATTCCTTTTTTTTTCCTTAAATGCAGGGTTGTACATATTTTAATAATTTTCTTATGTATCTGGTGTTTAATGCTGACAGGATTCCAGTCAATGGAGAGGTTTCATTGCAAGTAGCTGCAGGTGTGTTTCATGGTAGAGATAAAAGTTTTCAGTGAAGCAGACTGTTTTAAAAAAAATACATCCTAAAAAATAATGTAGATGTTGATATTGTGGGGCAATATAGTATGCATTTTATGTGTTATGCTGTACTGCTAAGTCAAAATTTTTAGTTATGAAGGCAACAGATGTTAAGGATTATGAAAATGGTACTTAGTATTAAATGGTTTAGATCCTCTAGAGTGAATAAACTTTAAAGCATTTCATTAGTATAATAAGGTATATTAGGTATATTTGTAGTATTGTTTCATTTAAAAATGTGTTCATGTTTGCGATGTATTTTTATTTGGTACTCTTGTTAAATAGGCCTCCTGAAAACCTAGTTAATGACTATTTAATTTTTATTTTTGGTCATCCTAGAAAGTATGATTCCTTAGTTAATGTCAGCATCTACTCTATACTAGGAATTATATGAGAACAGGAATTTGCTCTTAAGAATTATAAAGTCTCAAAGCAATTACAATAAAAATAGAGATAGTGATTTCAGTTTTAGAGGGTTTGTCTAGAAAAATGTCTCTAATACCTTATTTTATGGTGGAATCTGCCACTGATTATATAAATATTTGTGAACAAGCTTATGTTTTTAATCATTTTTGGTCCATAACAGTAATTTTCTGGAAAACTTTCGTCAAAAGAGAAATAAGATGTATATGTTATTTTACCTTTTCAGCTAGCTATACTCAACAGCCTGGACCCCAGCAACCTCAGCAGTTCCAGGGATATGGCCAGCAACCAACTTCCCAGGCACCGGCTCCTACCTTTTCTGGTCAGCCTCAGCAACTTGCTGCTCAACCACGACAGCAGTACCAGGCGAGCAGTTATCCTCCACAAACTTACACTACCCAGACGTCTCAGCCTACTAATTACACTGTAGCCCCTGCCTCTCAGCCTGGAATGGCTTCAAGCCAGCCAGGGGCTTATCAACCAAGACCAGGTTTTACTCCACCTTCTGCAAGTACCATGACCCCTCCTCCAAGTGGGCCTAACCCTTATGCACGTAACCGTCCTCCCTTTGGTCAGGGCTATACCCAACCTGGACCTGGTTATCGATAAGGACGCTCAGCTGCACTGCTGAATGTAGCTGCTAGCTATTTGCTTCCTAAAAGACTCCAATGCTATTTTATTTTAATTTGTATTAAATTTAAAAAGCAGAGCATTTTTTATATCATTGTTGCTGTTAATTGAAAGTATAATTTGCTGAAACAAAACAAAGACCAAAATGAAAGTTTTTTTTCTTCCTCCCCTGCTTAAAAATGTAGCAGCTTTCTAGTTATTTTGGAACACTACACTTACATGTGTGTAAAGTGATTGGCTTTCTAGCTTCCCTTGTCCAGAGGATATTAAAATGCTAGGTTAAGGTTTTGCCATCTTACTTGGCTTTTTACTATTAACATGATGTACTAAAGTAGAGCCCTTTGAGAAGATGACTAGATATTATGTATAAAATGTGACATTGATAGGTAAATAAAGGTGATTGAATCCATTCATGGTCTTGTATTACCATTAATACATGAGAAAAAAGTTTTAACAAATTCTTGGTTTTAGAATGAACTATGAATATTTTTACTTAGATTACCATGGAACAAATTCACTGCCATTTTTATCCTCTGAAAAAAATGCATTTAATACTCAAACTTTAACTTAGGACATAAACATAATCTTGTAAGAGGGGTTTTAGACCCTAATTTACTGTGATTTTCCTTAAGAAGAGAAAAGTATGTTTGTGATATCCTCTAATGAACCATTTAGAGATAAAAAACTACATCTCTTTATTGAAGAATTCATACTTGTTTGAAAAATACAGAATATAGCATTGATAAGATTGAAGCATGTTGAAAAATAAGCACACAGAAAGGTCCTTTGAGAATGAGGGTAATCCCCATCCCCAGCATAAAGGAAAGCAATACCTTTTAATGAAAATGAGTTAGATTTTCATTACACTTTGAGTTGAGAATTACAAAAACACCCTGTGATTCATTCATAGAGGTCTTAGTATAAATATATAGTAGATAGGGATCTCATCATGCATTATCTTTTCATGCTCAGATTTCACATACAGTCTCTGTATACAGCTCAAAAGTATAGACAATTAAAGGGGATAGTTTGACAAAATATATTCAGATACTGACATTTGTTTTGAAAATGTGTATCTTAGATTATTAACCCCATTTTTAGCTGAAATGTTTACTCATTCAAATAGAAGTTTCAATTTGCAAATTATGAAAATTCTATTAATATGAAAGTGTCTTATTGAAAAAAATCTTTCAGTTCTTAGTTAAAAACCTGAAATTTAAACATGAATATTAGGACCTTTTTCCCCTTGAAGATTATTTGATCCAATAAGTTAAACTTAGGCAGAGATTCATGGAATTAGCTAACCAGTAGGAAGCATACACAATAAAAGAAAAATTTTCCTAAAAGTTTTTTGATGTTAATTTTGTTATAAAAGTATCTTAAAACATTACAACAGTGTGATAAATAATATACAAATGATCTCTTAAAATACCATGAATAGGGAGCCAGCTTCCCTAAAAACGTTGTTAATGTCAATATCTTGCATTCTTAAAATGACTTTGTAAAACTTGATAAATATTCTCAGCAATCTTTTCTAATAATAAACATCTAATATTGCTATTAGATTACAGATTTTTATACATAGTAAACAAAATAGCTTTAAATGAATGCGACAAATACCGTAATATTCCAAACAATATTTTTTTCCATAATTTGCCAGAAGTACTTTGGAGCATGATTGCAGCATCTACCATTTTCCAGGAATTGTAGTCCCACATTCATACCACTGGACATAAGTGATTTGGGTATGACCACCTATTTCTCCAAATTGGACAGGTTCTTGGCGAACTGCTCTGAAATAGCCTAGGAAGGAAAATTGTTTCATTTAATAGTTGCTGTTTTATTTTTGCCCTCACTATTCATAGATTAAGGAATGTCATTGAATGGCTGAAAATTACTCTGGATGAAGCAAAATAATTTAGAGAACTAATAGCAACAGAGGCCCTGGTATCTTTCCTAAGATATAATGGCTCCTTAATCATAGGACCTAAAAATTGTTGATATTTGCCATAGTAAGTTACTATGGAATGGTTGATAGTGTGTGAGAGCAGTTTCCACTGCCCATTAATATGTTCATAGATCTTATTAAATCATCTTTTAGTATATTGGTATTTTTAAGTACCAGTGAATGAACTGTTACTGAAAAGTTTAATCAAATGATTGAAAGTATTAGAAGAACCTTCTGGTGCTTCCTGAGTAATTTGGACAATGAATTTACCCACTTCTGCACTGCTTAGACAAGGATTAAATTTTTAGTTTTTTCCAATTCATTACATGGCCTGGTGCTAATGTGTCTTTAGCAAGTTATAGAGGTTATTAATTTCTGAATATAATTGTTCTATTTTAATTGTATTTATAAGGTAAATCATACTTTTTCAGGTATAGTTAGTAATAAAATTTGTTTAAAAAATTTTAAGGGAATAAAAAAAGATAATGCAGTTGTACAACAGTATAACAAAAATCATAAAGTAAATACGTTAATTAAGTTTGGGTAACACTGATCTCTTACAGCTATTATGCAAATATAGATTTTTCCTGAGGTACATTTATATAAGTGTAATTTCCCTTGGCTCTAAGTTTCTGAGTTGAGAAACTTAAATTTCTTCATTTTTTTTTTCTTGCCAGGTAATTAGAATAGTAATCCTATAAAATTCTTTTTAACTTGTTTGCTTCCTTTAGCTTGATTTCTTTCTGAGTTAATCTGTAACACCCTCTTGTTCATGAGGAGGACTGGAAAGCATACCTTCTTTGGTGGGTAACTGGTCAGAAGTGAGTTGCTGTCCTGTGCGTCCATCTAAAAATGAATCTACAAACTGGCAGTGATCTTCTCCATGGCCCCTTTGATCACCTATGTTATAAAATTTTCCTGAAGAAACAGAAGAATGAAATGTTGCTTTCTTTGGTCTATGATAATTCCAAAATAAACTGTTTCAAAGAGTCCCTCATCCTGTTCTTGGATGTTACTCCTGTAACAGCCCAATTCAAATTACCAAAGTCTCTTGATTGAACTCTACTCCCTTTTCATTCTTGCCTCCCTCTATTCTTTCTTCCCTCCCTCAAAGACTGACTTTTAAAAATGCAAGTGAAGTTACGTTATAACCCTTCTTAAATCTTTCCCAACAGTCTCCCATTATACTGAGAATAAAACTTAAAACTCCTCACCTGATTTCAAAGCTCTATGGATTCAGCCCTGCTGCCTAATGTTCCGTTTACTCTCAAAGCCATGCTAGTGCAACTGGTCAGGTGTGTTCTGCCTCAGTCTTTGCACTTTTTCTTTCCTCTACCTATACATCCTTCATCCCTAGACCATTGTGTGGTTGCTTCCTTCTCATAATTTTGTTCTTAGCAGAAGTGATAACATTTCCAGAGCTTCCCTAAGACCATTCTAACTAAATGCACTAAATGTTGAGCCATTCTCTCCCTCTTTTAAGAATTATCTTCAAAGCACCTGTATGAAATTCTTATTTATATATTTGTTGTCTTTCTATCACTACTGAAGAGAAAGAGACTACATGAAAACAGGAATATATCTTGTTTGCAGCAAGTACCTGGTACGAAGTACATCATCAATAAATAAATACTTGCTAAATGAATGAAAAAATATACATCTTTCTGTGTTGGGATCATCCTTATGTATTTGTAAAGACATTTATGGCTACAGAAGAGAAAATTAGAACTATTGGGTATGGAGCAATGTGTGATAGCCTTTCTGGTATCTTGAAGATGAAATATTCTTTCTGTGATTATTACTAGGCACACTCATTATTGATAAGTCTTTAAGTCCTTGAATGACGGTTAACAAGGTTTGGTTTTGAATATGCTAGTGCCTGTATATATTCAAGTTTGCTTTGATGACATTCTTTCAAATTGTATTTATATTATTTGCATCTACTAGCATGTCTTCTAAGTTCTTGTTTTCTAGAAGGGTAACAATTTCAATAACATTTTGCTCAGAGGACAACTTAAAATGCTGAATTACACCCAAATACCTGAAATTCTCCATGAAAAAGCCATGTTCTGGAATGCTGCAAAACATTTCCTGTAGGCAAAGGCTCAAGATGGGGCTGGTAGCCCTGCTTACCTGTGAGGGAGTCACTCAAATAAATCTTGTATCTCAGAGAGTTGCACAGCTGCACTCCTACAAATTTCTTATACCACGTCCTTTTGACATACTGTTTGCCCTTACATTCTGAGTAAGAGTCTGAATTAAAGGGTCTTTCAGTCCATATGGCATCTCTTCCTGCTGCATAAGCAAAACATGGTTTGAGTTTAGTGACTCTTGGGTACAGAGCTGTCCTAACTAAAAGCTTTACAAATATAGTCTGCAAAGTTCATTGTCAACTTCTTGATACCTGTTTTCTTCTGGTACTAAATTGGAGTCCAAAATACAAAGGCTTAAATCTGAAATAAATTCGTGTCAATACTAACAGATAAATCTCAGAGCAGTGTGGTTTCGTGTTGAAAATCCTCTGTAGTGCCAGATGTGTACTGTCCTTTAGGAACAAATTTAGGTTTCTTTTTTGCAGCATAATATAAAATTTAAACAGTTGCTTTGGTTTGTTATTGAAAGTGGAAATGAAGGTGATTTGTCTTCTTTTTGGATTTTTTTTGGGGGGGGGTGGGTTAGGGATTGAATCCAGGTGAACTTTACTGCTAAGCTATATCTATATCTCCAGTCCTTTTTATTTTTTTGAGAAAGGGTCTCACCAAGTTGCTGAGGTTTGCCCCAAACTTGTGATCTTCCTGCCTCAGTCTCTTGAATTGCTGGAGTTACAGGCATGTACCAACACACCTGACAAGGGTGGTATATCTTGACTTGTTTTTTAAGCAGAAATTATTAGCTGGGCTGATACATAAGTGAAAGCAAGTTTTGAAATATCTGACTTGACCCTAGAACATCATAGACTCTCAAATGTTAATGTATTAGGTAAATATTCACATCTGATTGAGCTAAGAAATCTAAGTGGTAAAAATGTGAAAGCAAATTTTGCCAAGCCTGTTTAGTTTAGGAAAGCATGTAGTTGTTCCATTGAGACACTTACCAGAGACTGGCTCGCTCACTCTCGGGTCCGCTGAGGAGGAAGCAAACAGAAGTCATCTGTTACTATGTCAAGTCCTAACATTCTAGTGGCACGATGAACATGTATGCCCAGTTAAGTTTATCTGCAAAATGGCATACTCTTGTTAAAGACTTCCAGGTCTTCAGCTGTATCTTATATGTGATTTGAGTTGTTGGGAGGCTTTGTTGTTATTACACCAATTTCAAAAGCTTCCTTTTAGTTTCACACAAAAGCTATTCACGGTAAAGTCATCAAGATGCCATGAACTACAGTTGCTGTAAAAATTATACAAATAATAATGCTGAATGTACAAATGTGTCTTGTTAAGGAATTGGAGCTTGGCATGTCTAGAAAATTTCACAAAACCCTCAAATTCCCTTTCTTGATATATTGATATTTTGATTCTAGGCATACAGGGAACATTCACTAGATTTTTGAGTATAGAAATTGCTTTTGTTTTTTAACTGACATATCTTTTTTTTCTGATGCCAAGGTAAAAAAAGGAAAAACATGTCATTTTGCTGTAAGGGTACCTTTACTGATTTAGCTTTTCCTCCATGAATAGTTTTTTAGGAATTCAAGAAATTCTGAGTATCTATAGTTTAGCTGGGTTTCCGATGAGTTCCCCATGCAAAACATTGCTCGTGTCCTTTAAATCCTTGCTGGGAACTACAGGTGATGGAATTACCTGATTCAGTACTGAAAGCCACTGTGTTGCTGACTGGGCCTTCACCAAGTGGGTTTTTGGGTTTCACCTGGAATTCATAGCTGTGTAGGGAGAAATAAAAATAATTGTAATATTGAGTGGTAGGAAAGCAACATTCTTTTGTTATACTGACATCCCTCTTGGGTCTATTTGAAATTATGAAGACAGTGAATGGTAACATGTTCTAGAAGGAATTTGTTGGGAGAAAGATGCTTTCTTAATTTTATTTTCAAAATATATAAGAAAAATAATAAAAACATGGTTGTCTTTTAAAAGTTACTAGAAATAATTGGGCAAGTTTGAGAACAGACATACAGAATGGAAATGGATGAAAGTATGTGCTGAACCAATGCTAATTTCAACACCAAGGAACCTTTTTTTAAAAATATGTCAGCTACTGCCTGGGACAAAGAAGTGGAAACATTCCTTTTTATTTCCTGTTATCAACCCTGGTATAACCTTGAACTTGAGAGTGTTCCTTACTATGATGTTTATACTACCTATGTTAGAACAAAAGGAGAGGGTGGCAGTGGGGGGAATTTGTTCCAAATGTGAATTTCATATCCCTCCCCTCCTACAGAAACACTGAATTGCTCAGGGAGGAATTTACAAGTTCCTGAGGTGAGTCTCACTCCCTCTGGCATTTGAGAACTCCTGAACTAAGCTGTGGGCACAGATACGCATGAAAAAGTTTCTTTGAAAGCCTGGTTGTAGCTCCTGGAACTCAGGTCTCCCGTGGATCGCAGGAAGTCACAGTGTCCAGAGAAGAACTGGTAGCATTGCTCAAAGGGAGAATGAGCACAGACTGAGCTTCTCTCCCTCAGTAAACCAGCTCCATATTAGCCAGTTCCTCACCCTTCATTTTAAAAAACAAAACAAATCTAGATCCCTTGGAATTATAAGAACTTTTCTATCCTTAAGTTATTCATTAAATTGTGCAGTATTTGACAAATTTTATTCACAAGATACATAAGAAATACTTTTAAGAAATTTAAACAGTAAAGATATTTGCCATTTGCCTAGAAGTGATTTCCTTTCAGCCGCAGGCTTAGCAGCAAAACAACTGAATTGAAAACCAACCTGAGTCAGCTAACAATAGTACTGTGTGAGTCCCAGAACTTACATGATTTTTGGAAGACTATACATCTTTGAGAAGTTTGTGATAAAACTAGAATGCACCATACACAAAAGAGAAAGATTTCGTAAGCAAGTGAAAACCAAGAGGATGAGAATTCTCAGTTTAGTATAGATGGTACCAAGGTAGCAAAAAAAAAAAAAAAAAAAAAAAAAGAACTTTGGGAGTCTCAAGTTATTTTCTTGATCACTGTGGCACTTTATTAAAACACTGTTAGAATCTAAGACAGATTCTAGCATTACAATTAGTAAAAATGGGAATTAAAACTTACGTTTCCTTTAGGGTTTTTGATTAGTGAATGCGAATAAAAACATTTTGTAAACTGAACAACTGATGTATCACTGTCATGTACAATAAGAAAATGCTGACATGAAAACACCTGTGACAATCATTTAAATAAATCTCATATATATCAGGTGTTTTCACATGGACTATTTTCCAGAGATTAAATTCATCCTAAAAGACCTAATGGCTTCAAAGCAAAATAAAAACACAACAAAAACAACTGGTGAATTGAAAATGGAAGGAAAAAAAAATCTTACGCATCTGGAATTTGATTCAAGTGGAAATGCATTCCACATTCATTCCAAGGCCCTGTTCCTTGGCCAACTCTGATTGCTGGAATCATCTCTGTCTTTTTATTTCAGTTATTTACACTTAAGCTTCATTTGTAGCATGGTGACAACTATTCATAAGCTACTCTGTTTTTGCCAGCATTTTATGATATTTGTCAAATTGCAAAGAAATAATTTTAAACTTAAGTTTAATTAACAACATGAGGACCTTTTTTTCTGATTAAACCCTATATAAAGAACAACAATAACAAAAAGTTTGTGATGACAAAATCTTTCCTTAAAAACACATTTTGTCATGAGATGAATGACACCATAGGTCTCAAATATGGGAAAAAGACAAGATCCTAACAACTGAGAACAAAACAATGGGTTCCATTCAAAGTGTCCAGAATCAAAATGTTTGGCTTAACAGCAACTCTGGGTGTTATGGTATAATGCCTTCAAAAGTCTTCATTTTATCATGATTTTATCCTAAAATCTGTCTAGCTAAAACAATTGTATTCAAGTAAAACATGGACTTTTAAAAGCATGTAATTTAAAATTATTGTCTTGTATAACTTTTCTCAAGATATGTTTCTCCTGAAGCCACAAAGTGAGTGAGTAAACAAAGACATGGTTGCAGGAATTAGGGGATTTGACATAGGCAAAAGATGGCAATGGATTCCAGAAGAGATGTTCCCATTAAAAACAAAAAAATCCAGAGAACAAAGAAATGGTGTATATGACCATTTTGAGAAATGGTCTCAAATTGGGGAGTTTTTTTCAGTGTTAATTTTTTTTCTCCACAATTTTTACTAGTGCATTATAGTTGTACATATTGACAGGATTTGTTGTTACATTACTTGTACACAGTATTAACTTGACAAATATCACTCCCCAAGAACAAGGATTTAATTAATAGAAGAAATAGCTAAAGTAATAAAAAAAAATGTTTGTCTCTGGGAAACAGCATGGTCCACTGTGGTTAAGTTTGTTTTACCTTAAGTAATACAAAATACCTGGGGCAGCCTACTTAAAAAAAAAAAAAAAACAAAAAAAACATTTTGGCTCATGGTTCTGAGGTAGAAATCTAGCAGGTGCCTCTGGTGCCAGCATTTTTACTGGCAGAGTCCTGAGGCAGTGTAGAGCATCACATGGGGAGAGGCAGGGCTTGTGCCTGAATCTGCTTCTCTATAAAGCCACTAGGATTCAATCAGGAGCACTCCTTTATCTTATCTAATCCTAATCACTCCCCAGAGGCCTTCTCTCTAAACGCCATGATCAAATTAAGTTTCCACCCTCTCATTACCTCACCATAGGGATTAAACTTCAGCATGAGTTTATGGGGACGAAACAGCAAAAACATGTACATATATTTCTGGGAAAATGAAAATTAAAAATAAGACGTATTATAACAAAATGAGTACGTATGAATGAGTGTTAAAATGGAGTACAGTACAGATGACAAGTCTTCAAGCCCCATGGAGGACGAGCCAGGTAAATAACACCTCTCATAGAATGACATGCCTGGCTCTACCTGGGATAGTATGGATCCCAGCAGAAACAGTCTTCCCACACGTTGCTACTATAAGGTAGCATGGTCCAGTGATTAGGGATATAGGTAGAAGAGCCAGAAAGATGGGCTCACAGCTAATATGATTTTAAGGTAAGTTAATTTTTTTGAGCCTTGGTTTTCCCTCCCACATAAAAATTAGGATAATATTACTTATGAGGATATTAATTATCACAATTATATCCCTCATAAGGATACAAAAATATCTTAGGTTTTTGTGATGATTCAATGAGATCATGTAAAAGCAAGGCACTTGATGCATAGTGATTATAAATATTTGCTAGTATCTCCACAGCACTTTTTTTTTAAGAGGTTCTTTTGTTATTGGGTAATTTGACAAACACTGCTACAGAGCTTCTAATGTAGGATTCTTTGATGTCAACATAATTGCTTTAATTTTAAAGGTCTCTGACCCTTAGTGGATAAATCTTCCTACCATCAAATAGCTCCGTAGACTAAGAGAGAAAGGTTAGATTTCATTGAAGAGTCTAGTAAGTGCTAAAGCATTATCCTAAAGGGAGAGGGTAATAAAGTGGAGCGTAGAGTTGGAGACCAACAATTTTGAAAGCAACTATGAAAACTGGTGTAAGAATTTAAAAATACACCAGGCATGGTGGTATGTACCTCTAATCCCAGCAATTTGGGAGGCTGAGGCAGGAGGATGGCAAGTTCAAGGCCAGTGTTAGCAGTTTAGCAACTTAGTAAGATCTCATCTCAAAAAATAAATAAATAAAATAAAAAATATGCCAATTCATTGAAGAGTGAAAAATCTAGGATTTCAAAAAGTATGATCTGTGGTTCGTGAGCTATACTGTCCGAGACAGATGTCTGTCGTTTAGTATCTAGCCTCAAATGGACTTCTCGAACAATGGGATGGGGTAAAGCCTCAAGGGTCTAGCTGACACTTATCGTCATTCCCTCTCCCCTTCTCTATAACCTTTGCTTCTATTTTTTTTTTTTTTGCCCAAAATATAGAGCTGAATTACAGTTTTGTTGATAAACTTTTTAGTTATATACCCCCTCCTTGTTCAAAAAGTTGGTTTTTTAACAAAAGCCCCATAAACCTCAAGCAAACTAAGGTTTATATGGAAAGGCCACCCTGTAATTGTTAGAATTGATGAGTTTTTTTCACCCCTGGTGCAGTCTTGAAATATTCTTGCCCCATTTACGGGTTTCCATCATAGAAATGGAAAAGTGTAATAAGGGGAAAAAGAGAAAGTAAGAGCCACTCGGGGACAGGGAAACAGTCAACCAGTTTATGTGGGCTTTGACATTGTAGGACTGTAGTAAGCATTTCTGAAGACCTGCCACGTGGGAAGTCATTGTGCAGATTTGGACATTCAGGTAAGGAGCAAGAGGGCAGGGCTGGGCAGACAAAAATGAGAAGAGCTGGGGCATGGTGGTGCACACCTGTGATAGCAGCTATTCAAGGTTGATGCAGGAGGACAGTGAATTTAAGGCCAGCCTAGGCAACGTAATGAGATCCCATTTAAAAAAAAAGTACTCAGGACAGAAGGGACAGCAGGAAATCAGCTGTCATGGGGGATCATAAAGGAGCTTCCCTAGCTGCCTATTACACATTCGGGGGTGTTTTTAGGTCCTCCATTTCTGTGGGGGATTAAAAGTTTCAGAGTTGGAAATTCCAGCACTTCTAATTCTGTAGTGCCGCTATGATGTCCGCTCAGCCCCTACCTGTATATCAAGGAATTCAAAGAAAATTTAATAAAAAGGTTATATAGTGATGTGAGAGGAAGAATGACTGCCTTTACAGTCTAGTGGAGCTCTGTGCTCTCAGAGAACTGGTCTTAGGCCTGATAAAAAGCTGCTAAACTGCACGGTCACCTCAGTTTCTTTAACAAGGAAGAAATTGCTCTTCTGTTGCCCACAACTTCAATAAAACTAAATAAAATGCCTGCTGCTTTGGCAGCTTGTTTTACTTCTTTCTACAAAGCCCATCAGAAGGGATGTTGAAAAGCTAATTCAGAATTTGTAGACCAGAACTTCACAAAAACACTATGAAAAGGGTATAATGGCTATTCCACATGACTGTGTCCTTCAGCCAGATTTACAGTTTTTCAGGAGTTGCTGCCTCTCTTCCAGCTAATCTTCAGTGCCAACATTTTATTAAATCAAACAACATAAACAAGAGTCCCAAACAATCATTGCTGCCACAGTGGTAGGTTCTAGTCTTTAGGGATTGTTCTCCAAAATCCTCCCGAGCCAACAGAGGTCAATAAAAGTACTTGAGCAGATTAAATCAATTTGATTTATCCTAATTACCAGAGTACATTTTCCATAGGAAATTGTTGCACCACATGAAGTCTGGCACACACACAACAAATTCTTCAGATTTTCAGTAAAGTGATGGGGGAAATAGGTTTGCTGGAACAGAAGATTAAAGGACCATTTCAGCATGCAGGGATTGTGTGTCCATCATTATTGCTAATCAGTTCCTCAGAAAGAACCTTGCCTATTGAATAGGCAAGTTAGCAAAATGTATGCTAAAACCAGTTCATCTGAAAACACTGCAGACTGAAGACACAAAAGTGGTTTACTGGAACTCTTCTGTCATGAGACTGACCTAGGGTTTAGTTTTATTTTCAGTTCCAGTTCTCGGACTTCACACATGGCTATCACAGGATTATGAGCTAGAAAAGAACTAAGAGGCCAGCTAATCCATACCTCCAGGCCCTAAAAGAACTGGTGCAAGACTTTTTGTTTAAGATGTACTCTTTCTGTTCCTCAAGTCACAAAACTGAAAATAATCAGTGGTCTTGCAGACAGAGTGGTTTGCCCCAGACAGGAGAGGCTCCTCCTAGTGTTTTTCTTTTAGTTCAACAAGAGCTGCACATTGCCTAGAGAGAGAGAGGATTGGTGTTTTGGGGTGACTACAGAAGGAGGGGTTTCAGGGCTGGATCGGTGGCTCGGTGGTTACAGCACTCACCTGGCATGTGCAAGTACACGGGTTCAAACCCCAGCACCCATGTACACAACTAAGTGTCAGAGCAACGAAAGCCATGTGAAAAACAATAAAAATTGATTCTCACTGTCCTCTCTTCAAAAAAAAAGAAGAAGAAGGAAGGGTTTCAGAAGGAAGAAATAAATGGAAAATAAATATTGGGGAGTGGGCTAGGTGAATTCAGTTTGATATCAACATCTCTATATTTCATTTTAGGTGATGGGTCCTCTAAAGAGAGACTGCAGTTTGGCTGTGTTAGTGGATCTCCCTTGCCTCGCTTGACTGAATGGTAGTTCTGCCCTTCCCTGTGCACGTGTGACCACAGCTCACACTGCAGCTGCAAGCGGGCACAGGCCAGGCTGGTGAGACCCTGTGCTGCCTTTGGAGCTGCACCCAGGTGTCCCAGGGCTGTCACTCCAAACTCTGTAGACAGGAGCATCTATTGCCAGGTGTGCTGCTGAACTCCCCCATCAGCAAAACAACTGCTGGCCTCTTACTGTGGGAAAGTTTCCCAGCTTCTGCAGAGTAGTTATAAACTGATCTAAATCGTTAAAAACAGGCAGGAAAAGATTGACTCTCGCTGTCAGAAGAAAAGGGAGCATAGTCCACTGTCACTTTGCTTCTTTTCAGGCCAAGTGGTGGAAAATGCTGCTAAAATGATTCACATGTAACTTCTAGTAGTGGAACACAGCTATGGAAATTCTTTCAGAAGCGACTGTCTTCCGGTTATTGAATTAGGGAATCCCAGGAGCTCATGAGGTAAGTTTCACAGCTACAAATTGGTTTGCTTCTGTGCACCAACATACGCTATTCTATGTGACACTCCTGTCTCCTACCATGATCATCTGATTAACTCTCTTCTGCTCATCCTTCAAGCCTCAGTCCAGCTGTCACCTTTTCCAGCAAAATTCTAATTTTCCCAAACTTTATGTAGTGCCATTTACCCTGGACTCCCATAGCATCTTGGGCTCACTGCTACCAGAGCTCTTGCCACTCTGTGGAGAACACTTAGTCGTTAGCTGCCTCTCGGCTCGCCTTGAGCTCAGGGGCAGGCTTCAGGTTTCTTTATGTTTGTAGCTACACCAAGCACACTGCTGAGACATCAATGGCACTTCATAAATGTGAGCCAAATGGAGATGCAAATCTTTTTCAAATGAATTGGGCTTCAAGTATCACTGGAATAACTGTTCTACAGTTTGATCACGAGCTCATGGGTGCACTGTGAGAAGTTCTGAGGACAGCCTGGTTCAGAAAAGGAACCCAATGCACATTTAGAAACTGGATGAGTTTCATCAAGTGCATTGTATTACATAGGTCACTTTTTATTAAGTGAAATAAAAAGCAGGAAACTAAAGAGAAATCCCATCCAAGTTTTGTAAGCACAAATCTACCTATTAAAAGGACCAAATTAAATAATGTTTTTTTTTTCTCTCTTCTACTCTTTCCTTAAAATATATTATGGTACAAATAGGCATGTATTCTTTCTCAATCTTGCCTAAGGGAACAGAACCAAGACCATCAAGTGGTCTTTTATTGAAATATAAAAGATAGCTTATTTTGGATAGCTTAAATCTTTTAAGAAAATTATCAGTTAGAAAAATTTCCATGTAACAACTCAAAATAGAAAAAAAAATCACATTTTCAGTATAGGACTAAAGTTTATACACAGAAGACCATCTATAATGAATTAGATGCTTATTTTTCCTTAAAAATATGAGATGAATTTTCCTAGTGCAGAGCAAAAGTGGGCTCTTTTGAGTGTCACTCTCAATACCCTATTCAATTCAGTGAATTAATGATAAGGAGAGGTTTAAGAAGTCAGACTTATGGGGGAAAAAAACCCCCTGTTTTGGAACTTCCCTCCTGCATTACCAGAAATATCTAAAGCCCTTTTTTTTTTTCAATAATGAAAGGAACTGATAAAACATTGGGTATTGTAGATTTAAAGGAGAATCAAAAAATGATATAGTAATATGAATAATCTGGTATCAATGTGCAATAAGAGATATCTAGAAAAGCTATTTATCATAAAACAATGTTAAAAATACACATTTCCATCGTCAAAACTCTGTTCTCATTCTATCGATGATAAAATCCTCAGGACTGTTGCACTGGAGAATGGTATGTAGTTGTTTCAAGTATTAACTATTAAAAACTTTTACCTATATTTTATCACAGAATTTCCACTTCCTTACCTTCCTTTTTTCCAGCATGTCAGCCAAATTCTTTGGTGCTTCAAATCTAGTTTATACCATGCACTCCCCAGTTAGTCTCTGGTCCATAGGTTTCTTGTTCTATAAATTTTGATCTTTAATACCAACATTTGATGTCGACATTCTATTTTGTTATGCTGCCAGCTGTCCTGATAACTTACAAGATCACCTTCTTGGGCCCTCTAACCCTACCAAAACCTTGCCTACTTTCAAAACAGGACTCCAGAGGTAGCTATGCCTCATACAGAAAGCTACAGCGAAATGTAAATTAAATCTTCTCTTTCACTGGAGAAGATGATATTTCATGTCTTATTTGTAATTATGATTTCTACACTCAGAACTCACCTGGAAGTAGCACTGGGGCTTACCTTGTGTCTGGTTTCAGGTTTTCTACTGTAGAGAAGGTTTGATTTGTAATTTGAATGGATTTGTTCTTCCCACTGAATGACCCATTTTCTCTGGATATAACTTCATATTCTGAAAAGTGAAAGCAAAAACAAAGAAACCCCAGATAACTCACCTTCATATCCCAAATGATTTGTTCTTGAAGCTAACAGCATAATAAAGCCACACACATGAAGGTAAGCAACTGAGATTGTCATTCTAGAGTCATTTGATCTTACATCTTAGCAATTTCCAGATGGAATGACTGCCACATGACAAAAGGTCCCCAAAACATTTTGGAAGAAGCTTATGGACTAGTTTCCCTTTAGAAACAGAGGAAAGTTTAATAACTCGTGAAGACTGATGACCCTCTTGAGATTGCTTTGGGCACAGAGCCTGCGATTTTTTTTTTTTTTTTTTTTAACTGTAGGTCAGAAAGTTTGTCACTGCCAGAAAGTCCAGTTTGGGGAGAGCTCCAGATAAGAGGCTGTGTTTAAGTGGAACCCATGTCCCTGCTCTACAGGGCTTTACGAGAGAGTTGTGTTTATGCCACTGAGTATGTGATACTGCTGTAAAAGGAGTTCTTTGAGCTTTAAAACCATATCAGCAAATAAAAGTTAACCAAATAATAAACTCTCTTCTCACAGTACATTATTTGGAGTTATAGAATTAGGAGGATTTTAAACTTAGTGCCTACATAAGTTGTACTCCCTTGGTAATTTTCTTTGTATTGAATAAAAACCAGATCCTTAAATCTAGACACATATATACATTTCACTTAAAGGCATGCTTCTATCAACTTGCTAAGTCCACCAAAGGAGAAAGACTTCTAGAACGAGAGAATAATTTACAGATTTGTTAGTTGGTTTTCTCTGCTCTTGGTTGAGATTTAATTTAATAAATGGATGAGATGATAGGAAGGACTGACAAGCAAACAATAAAACAAAAAACACCACCCCATTCAAAACCAGCTCCATGGATATGAACATACACTAGCTGGGTTCACACCAAGGTAGGAGGCTGCAAGAGAGCTGGGAAGTTATGTTAGTTTCTGCTGTACTAAAAACAAAGATATGAGATGAATTTTGAAAATAAAGCAGGAACTAGAATGACCTAGGAAGACCTAAAATTTCCAATTTTTATCTGGGGAAGATTGTAATAGTTTACTTTAAAAACCTGAAAAGGAGAATTTTTCTTTAAAAAAAAAGTCTTAAGTGACCATCCTTTCAAAAACCCAAAGTTAAACTTGAAGACAATGGTGACTGTGTGGACACCATCAGTGCAGCTATTGAAGGACTAAGGACTGGTAGTTAACTGAACGAGACCTTACTCAGACTTTTTTATTTCAACATGTCTCTTGATCGTCTATTTTAGCAGAGTGTGGAAAGGAAGAGAAGAGGAGGATCTGAAATTCAAGTGTATCAGTTTTCTATCTTTATCTCAGTTGTGAAAGGGTATTTACTAGGAAAAAAAGATGGAAGCTGTTAAAATATAAGTAAAATGGAGTTAAAAAAAAAAAAAGGAAAAGGAAACCACATGGGTTAAGGAAAGAGACAAACCAAGCCACTTGCTGTGAATTTAGTTTCAATTTTCCCAAATACAAAATGCCAATAATGTCTCTTCACAGTGTTACTTATGTGGATTATATTAAGAATAGAAAGTGCCTAATAGCATTTGCATGATTTAGCTCAAAGGTGGTACTTTTTGTTATTGTTGCCTTTATTAATTCTTATCATTGTGTTGTGCTTTGAAAATGGAGTCACAAAAATTTTAAGATTCAAATTGGAAAGATTCAAGCGCTACTTGGTCACCAAAAGAACAATTTATATGAAGTCTAGTTAACCATGTATCAAAGCAACCACTTTCAAAAAACAACATTTTGGCTTGGGGCCTTCCTTGTTAACTGTGTGCTGTCCATGCTAGTATTAACTTGGACTTTGGGTAATTAAACTTCTAGTGCACTTCTTCTCTAATTTCCATTTGGCTCAAGTTATAAAAGCCAATTCAGGGGCTAGAGAGGTGGCTCAGTGGTAGAGCTCTTGCCTGGCATGTGCAAGGACCCAGGTTCACTTTCCAGCACTGCATATGTAAATAAGTGGAGGAAAATTGAACACCGTATTAAAAAAAATAAATGAATGGACTCTTTCTCTCTCTTAAAAAAAGCCATTTTTCCCCTGAAAAATTAGTTTTCAAAATGGATCTAGAAGCTTCCTTTATAATTAAAGACATTTAGAATTTCTCTAAGGATTCTAACTTTTGAATTTATATTTGTTTTGTGCTTTGTAAATTTATCATTCATTTTTAACACTTAAAAGTGATGCCTTTTCATATATTCACAAACTTAAAAATTGCTCTTACTGTTGCTGTATTGATAAATATTTAATAGTCATGTTTCATGTTCAAATTCCATGTTTGATTTTTTTCCTTGGGATAAATTGATAATAATGGATATTATTAGTATCATCATTATTATTGAAACAAAGGCTCCAAGAGACTACTTATGAACCTAAGTTGCACATCTAGAACATACCTGGCCTGGGATTTACATCAACATGCTTGGAAATTATACTGTAGTGATTTATAATTCATCTAATTCTATATTGTACAAAGACCCAATCTATGCCAATTTCTTAGCCTTTTTACAACTGAGAGTAGAAGGGACGTAGTGAAGCACTTGGATATGTTCAGTGGAGGGAAATGAAAGGTGTCCCCGCAAAGCTTGTGTGAGACAATCCAGGAAAGCTGTGGTGAAATGATTGGGTTATGAGAGCCTCCTGGGGATTTACTGGTAACTGTAAGCTGAAAGGGTGTGGTTGGAGGCGGTGGGTCATAGAGGGTGATGCGCCTTGGGGGTATATATTTTGTATCTGGTGTAGTTTTTCTTTCTGCTCCTTGGAGTCGTGCCTTCTGTCGTGATGTTCAGCTTCACCTTGAGTCCTAAGGAATGGAGCCGGTTGTCCAAGGACTAAGACCTAAGACCTCTGAAACTGTGAGCCCTCAGAATGAACCTTTCCCACTCTTAAGTTGTTCTTGTTGGGTCCTTGGGTCACAGTAATGAAAAAGCTTGTCAGTGTGCTTGCCAGCTGAAAGAATACTGACAGAAGTCAGCTCTGAAAGTAAGGGCTATGGTTCACTCTCTTTTTGTTATTTTTCTCAATCCCATATTGCAAAACCAGCTCCAGTGGTATAATGAGATCTTTATATTTGTGAACTGCTGATTTATAAACAATCACATTTAAAATCAAGAAGTATTTAATGTAATATTAAAATAAATGCAAATTGAAAAAAATAAAGGAGATCATTAGGGCAAATGTTCTAATTAATGGCTAAATATGATCTAGGAGAATGATTGTTAAATATCAATTTATTTCTATTTAGAAAAATCTATGGATAAAGAGAAGTGGCCCCTGTTCACAAAAATTGTTATGACAAGTCTTGTGTCTTTTGAAAAATCCCCAACAGCCTATTAACATTTAGTAATATTATAAAAGTAGTTGATTAAATGTATAAGATATATTTTATTCATAAATCTTAGAAATTACAGATTTACCTAATTCAAAATTATTACAGATGAATCAGAATGGAAAATCCTACAGCTTTAAAAAGTTAAATCAGAGGGGCTGAAGAGATGGCTCAGTGGTAGAGCTCTTGCCTGCCATGTGTGAGGACCTAAGTTTGAACTCCAGCACCACATACACAACTAAGTTTTGGAAAAATAAAAACCAGATGAAAAAATAAAATTTACTCTTTCACTCTCCTCTTTCTGTAAAAAAAAAAGTTAAATCAGATATTATCTAAGTAGTATGTATTAGATAATTTGATTAACCAATTCAAATTCGATATCCCACATCTTCAGGGCAAATGAAATTTCAAAGACCCTTTGACTTTAAGGAAACTTAGCCTCAGAATTTCACAGGAATTCCTTATTAGCAGAGTAAAAGGAGAGAGAATTTTAAATATTGTAATCCATTATAGTTAGTCAGTGCTGAGAGACAGATTTTATGTATATTGGGATGGTAGCACCTGCAGGCACGCTTTCAGATAAGCAAGCAGGACTAGGTAGGTTCCAGGAGCACAGGCAGGGGCTGAGTCTTTCTCAAAGCAAAGGTGAACTTTGGACAAGAAAGGGAAGTTCACGAAATATGGTGAAGAGGACCAGCTAAGCAAAGCAAACTGCTTAAACTGGAAGTTGCCCAAATCACATGCCTTTGATTAAGCAGAAATAGCTGTTGTTTTCCTCTTACATTTTCAAAACAGAAAGTGCTTTTCTGGCAGATCCTGAATCTTCCACCTGGCCCTGTGCACTGCTCCTCTCTGCTCCTGAGAGTTTCTTGTCAGCCCTTTTACTCCCTGTACCAGGTACCTGGCGGCAGGAACCATGGACTCAAGCTATTTGCTGTGTTCTCCCCTGACCTAAGCCTTGATCTTTTATTCCTACCTTCTCATCTCACGTTTGACTATCTCTTCACTATGGTGAATCAAATTGCCACACAACCAATTCAAAGAGTAGACTCAGGATTTTTTTACTTTTCACAGTCGTTTTTAGAGGAATTTGATGGACAAGTAGCAGAATCATAATTTCCTGAGATGAGCATAAAATTGCCCACAAATGGATTTTTAAAAACTCAATTTCTCTAAAGACATTTAAAATAACTTCTCAAAAGAAGCCTAGCCTGGGCTGGAGAGGTAGTTCAGTGGTAGAGGACTTGCCTGGCATGCGCAAGGACCAGGTTTCAAACCCCAGCACCACATATACAACTAAGTGTCAGCAACCAAAATCCAGATGACAAAATAAATAAAATTGATTCTTTCTAAAAAAAAAGAGCCTAGCCTACTCAAAATTGTTAGGCCAATTTGGAAGCTGAATTCGTGAAAGGAAATCTAGTTTAACTATTATGAGCAGTGATAAACTCCTTGTATATTTTCTTGATGCTGAAAAGACCAGCTATGTCTGCCTTCAAACTGAGACGGGTGCAGCTTAAAGAGATCTGTTAAATTGACAGGGAGCCCACTACAAGGACAAAGGTGATACTTCCCATTCCATGTCACTTTTGACCATGTGCCTGAAGGTCAGCAGGACTCTGCTAGGACTTGCTCCTCCTTGGATGTGTTTTCCACATCAATTTGGCCCACGGTACCCCACTCCAGAGGCCTTGGGTAATCAAAGCTTCCCACTACAGTAGCAAGTCCTCGTGCCATGATCTTACCAGTGACAGTGTCATTTAGTGGCTTTTCCCAGTCCAAGATGACAAATGAGGGGCACCCTTCCACAGTGACCACAGTGAGGTTGGTGGGTGGGTTCTGCGGTGGGCTGGTGGCATTCCCCTCCATAGCTTCTTCTGTGGGGAACCGCTTGACAGAGTCTGTGATGGAGCAGGGCCTGTTGTCAGGCTTCTGGATGTATCGCACATGAGGACCTGGGAAAGAACACTCTGGCATTTTAGTAATTTTGAAACCTGTGAAGGAGATGGAGATGAGCACACATAATATAAAAATCTGAGGACACAGTCACTTTATTATGAACAGATGCTTGAAAGCAGTGCTCGGGCTGGTTCAATCTTGTAAAAGTCTAAAATCCCATATTTGGAATACATGATATGGATAATGTCAATTTACTTACTTATTCTACATTGTGTTACTGTTCAAAATTAATTTGGTCTCTCTGGGCTTGATTTATACCTCTTAATTTATGGGACATTGAGTCTTACCTTGATAGTAGGGAATAATGAGTCTCACACTGAACATAGTTCTGGTTCCACACTATGAATCTTAAAAGCTAGACTCAAAAACATCTGATAGTTTCAAGTAATTTAAATGTACCCAGAACAAAACTCAAGAATACTGTAGGAAATACACACACACACGTATATATACATACACACATAAATATGTGTGTCTGTGTATATGTAAGTATACATATATACATAGATGTACTCATAATAAATATACACATATATACATATGTATACATGTATATATATATATACATGTATGTATATATATATCCAGCACCCAACAAAATGATATTCACAAGAAAATATTACCCATAATGAGGATAAAAAAAATCATTTGAAACCAATCCAGAACTTGCATAGATGTTAGAATCATCAGATAAAAACCAATAAACAGTTGTTCTTATGATCTATATATTCAAAAAGTTAAGACATGGTAGACATAAGAAATGGCCAAATCAAATTTCTAAAAATATGAGCTACAAATCTCACAAGAAAGAATCAATACATATTACAAAATAAAAAGTGAACTTGAAGATGTAGCAACAAAAACTATCCAAAATAAAAAGCAGAGAGAAAAAAGAATTAAAAACAATGAATCTCAGTGACTGTGGGATGACTTCAGGTGTCTCATGAACATAGAATTGGAGTACCTGAGGTAGGTGGGGAGAAAAATTATTTTAAGAAATAATGGTCTCAAATATTCTAAATATAATAAACTTCTAAATCTATAAATCCAAAAAGCTCAAATAAACCTAAACGCATTATATATGAAGAGAACTCTGCCAACCATAATCAAATTTCTCAAAACTAGTGAAAAAGAGAAAACAGCTACTGGAACTAATAAGTTTTGCAAGGTGGCAGGATATAAGATCAATATACAAAAATTGTTTTCTACATATTAGCAACAAATAATTGGAAATTGAAATAACAATACTAATTTTATGAATTTCCGTACCCTGAAAACTACAAAACATTGGTGAGAGAAATTAAAAATGACTTCAATAAATGGTAGGGTTATACTATGTTCATTATTTAGCTATAAATTGTTCCCAATTGACCTGTAGATTCAACCTAATTCCAATCAAAATTCACACTTTTTTAGACAATGACAAGCTGCTTTTAAAATTCATATGGAAATAGGAGACCCCAGAATCACCAAAAGAGCTTTGAAAAATAATAATGTTGGAAAATTAACACAACCTGATTGTAAGATTTATTATAAAACATAATAATCCAGAAAGTGTGATGCTGGCATAAATGCAGATAAATAGATCAACAGAATAGACTAGAGAGTTGAAATACAGATCCACGTATACATGGACAATTGATTTTTGACAAAGGTACAAATACAATTCAGGGGGAAAAGGAGCTATTTCAACAAAAAGGGATATTCAAAAGCAATAAAGAGGACATGTATTAATAGCTTGCATCATGTACAAAAGCAATATACATTATTCACTCAATATTTATCAGAAATTTAAATGCAAAAATGTAAAACTTTTAGAGGGAAACAAACCATGGGGGGAAAACTCTGTGACTTTTGATTTGTCAATAATTTCTTAGATGTAACATAAAAAATCCAGATATTAGAATGATAGTAAAAGAATATTATCATCTTAAGGTAAATAGATTTGACAACTTAGATAAAATGGAGTAATTCCTTGAAAGACACATGCTACCATGTTCACTAAAGGAGAAAAAACACTGAAGAAAAATAGTAGTGAAAAGCACTATACCTATTAAAGTTAATTCCATACAAAATTGGCAAACAACTTCATTAAATTTAAAAAAGAGGACATGGGGCTGGAGAGGTGGCTTAGGGGTACAGCACTTGCCTGGCATGCCCAAGGACCCAGATTCAAGCCCCATCACTACATAGGCAACCTACTGTCAGAAAAGCAAAGATCAGACAAAAAAATTTGACTTTCTTTATACAAAAACAAAACAAACAAACAAAAACAGAGCATGTACTGGGAGAAAAATTTGCAATTCACAATCTGAAAAAGTTCTTGTACTCAAAATACAATTATACTCAAAATTCAACAATAAGTAGACAAATAAATTTCATTTTAAAAAGTGGGCAAAAAGTTCGGATACACCAAAAAAGATACATAGATGGAAAATAAATACATGAAAAGGTGTTCAGCATCCTTAGTCACTTAGGGAAAACCAAACAAAAATTAGATTACCACTATACACCTATTAAAATAGCTAGAATTTTTCATACAAGAAAGGATGTGGAAGAACTAGAATCCTCATCACTGCTTACAGAAAGGTAAAATAGTAAACCACTTTGGAAGACAGTTTCACAGTCTCTTAAAATGTTAAGAATAAACTTAAATATCATTTTACTATTCCCTTCCTAGGTATTTGCCCCAAAGTAATAGAAGTATATAGCCATACAAAAACATGTACATGCATGGCTACAGCAATTTTATTGGTAATGTAAAGAAATTAGAAACACTGGAATATCATCAATAGGTTTAGAGAAACAAATGATTTTATGTTCATATTAATAAAATACTAGTCAGGAATAAAAAGGAATGTACTATTGGTACGCAGAGTAACACTGATGAATATCCAAATATTTATGTTGAGTAAAAGAAGTCAGACAAAAAAGGAGTTCGTATTGAATGTATTCATTTATATAAAATTCTGTATAGTGCTTACTAATCTATAGTATAGCACATCTGTGGTTACCTAGGGACCAGGGATTGAGGGCCAGATATAGATACAAGATACACAGATACACAGATACAAGGCAAAAGTTCTGCAAGTCATGCTGTATTCATTATTTTAATTGTGATGATGGCTTTATGGGTGAATATATATGTTAAAATTTATCAAATTTTATACTTCAGAAAAAATTTACAAAAATATTGAGAGCTATTCATATGCTGTCTCTCTTACTGTGGTACATTAAGTTATTATTCAAAGATATTCTCGGTGTCCACAGAAGGAATAAACTTCTCCATCCTTGGCTGAGCTTGGCTATATGACTTCTATTGCCTAAAATATATTGGCAGAGTTTTAAATGTGGCAGCATATTTGCTTTGTGTGGCATAAGAATGGCTTCTCCTGGCTCCCTGTTGGTTCTTTCTCCTGGGTTCTAGAATTAGCACACTGTACTAGACACCAATTGTACCTGCTTTGAGAAGTAGATGCACCTCACTGAGCACATTCTAGGTCTGCAGACCCCCAGCTGACTTGCAGAGACTTGAAAAAATGAATCTTTATTACAGTAGGTTACTAAGATTTTATGGTTGTTACACCACAAAGCCTTACTGATGCTCTCACCCAAAATAGCCTTGTCGAAATCAAGATGCAAAACTCAACATACCTTTGAATCTGGGCTTCCCAAGATGGTCAGTTTCTCTTGTGGGGCTTGAGCTAAAGTCAGTTGTATTACCTAAGAATGAAAAATAATGAACAGTTTTGGAGGAAGAGAAAGCAAGCTTCACAATACCATAGAAAATAGTAAAGAGAAGATAGTCAATATTCTTCCTAGTTAAATTACTATAGGCTTAATTTCCTTTATTATTTTTATACATATTTTCCCACATTGTGTCCTGCTGCAAAGTGTTCTGGACTATAATAATGAATTAAAAGTTCCAAACAAGTAGTTAATACTCATTAGTAACTTAAGATATGTGTAGTTAGTAATGACATGTGATTTAGTAGCAAGATTGGATAGTCTAAACCTTTTGAGGAAACAAACTTGGCACTTCCATGTCTGCCATTCTATAGCATGTTCTATATGTTATATAGTAGAATATTCTATAACAAAGTATTGAGAGTAATTCGTAATTTTAAAATTGTGAATGTCCATATTAATTATAAAATTAGTAAAATAAAAGATCTACAACTGAGACTTTATTCCCTCTAATTTAAAATATTTTAGCACCTTATAGCTAATCATCCAGTGAAAACTGACTTAACGTACTAACCAAGCTCTTCTCCGGAGGCAGGAGCGGTTGGCTGCTTTTTGTCTGTCTCTGAGGGGATACCAGTAGGTTTGAGTGTTGCCCTCGGGGGTGGGGAGGTTACCCGGCCTGATGAAATGATTCCTGTAATACACAAAGTAGTAAGACTTTATAGAGGCACAGCCAAGTCTCCCATTTCTTTATTTCATAAATGTTTATTAAGCACTTGTCATGTGGCTTGGCACTATTTGCCAGGCTTGGAAAGAAAACAAGACCTGGTTCTTGCTGGAGGTAGATGTGTGAGCCAAGGGTATTGGAATATCATGGATATTGTGAAAGAGTAGATAAGGTCACAGTGCAGGCAAGAAGAAGGAGTGGTTACATGTATGGGGAAAGATGGAGGGTGCTGGGTGGGGAGGGTAGGAGTGTTTTCATAGAGGAAGTCTTCAGTAGATAAGCAGGAGAACTGTATTCTAGTCTGAGGCTGCAGGAAGAACACCAGGGAACAGCCCAACTTGAAGATTAACTGACAGGCATGGGACATGTCTAGATGAGAAGGAAAAAAAATTCCTAGGATAATGTCCATGATTTGACCTGAGTGCCAGAATAATGCTACCCTGAGATGCTCTACTTAATAGTGACTCCAGCACTCTAATACTACTTTTAAGTCTCTAAAACTGGACCCATCCATAGGTCTAGGCAAGTCTTAGTATTTAGAGTAGAGAGAAGTTTAGATTGGATTTTATATTCCTTCTAGGTAAACAAGTCTTTGAGCCAGAGAGACTTGAGGGATGTGAACCAGACCTGTGGACTCCAGCTCAGCATGGTAGGATTCACAGGTGAGTCAGGTAGCTGGGCTTCTGAGCCTCCCCTAGGGACGCATGCTCCTGGTCTTAGAGGGAGTAGGCCTCAATAAGACAGCAAGAAAAATCAAGGAAAGTCACACTGCAGTCCACATAAGCTTTTCAGAGTTGGCAGAGTCATCAGGAACTGCTGGCAGCAGTTTCAAACTGGCAAGAAGAGTGGGACTAAGAGGCCTTGGTGGATCTGGAAATAGGGATCAAATGGCAGGCGCCGCACAGGAGCTTAAGACTGTGCTCCCAGCCACATGAGAGAGCATCAGAGGACTCCCAGACACTGGATGGATTTCCTGAATTTGGGATATACTTTTCTGTGGTATTAATCAGGTCAAATTGTACTCCTGCCCTTGCTTGTCCTTTGGCTTCTCAGGGAATCATTCTCCTTTGAATTGGTGGTAGATTGTGGGGCATGGAGACCAGTAACTACAGTTAGTCTCAGAAGTGGGAAATGTTTATGGTTTGTCTTTGGGCTGACCCAAAGCTACACTCATTGACAGGGGAGAACAAGAGTTTCATGTGGCAAGAACCAAGGCCACTGAACTACAGCCGAAGACCCACAGCCTTGCCAGGGAACTCTGCAGGGGCGTTCCCCTGGGTTTTCCATGGGCAAACTCAGGCATCACTTTCAGACTGTGACTCATTCAGTCTGACCTGAAGGCAACTGGCCACTCATGACACAGCTGCCTCTCATTACAACTAACGAGGAAAATCTGGTATCCTCACGAGGCCGTGTCACGAGGCTTTGACTTAGAAAGGCACAGAAACATGAATGAGAGCAATTCTCCTTCCAGACACTGTGGATCTAGAAATCATCGTAGACATCATAAAAGCTTCTAATCGCATGCCCTCCTTTATAAAGCTTCTAATCACATTCCCTCCTTTCATCCGGCAAAAAGACATCCATTCCAGTTCACGTAAACCTTTCTAATTCATCTTTCATAGTTGCCTTTACTACTTCTATCCTGTTTCCACAAATCAAATATTCAGGAAGCAGAGATTCCAGAGGAGAAGGAATCATGGGAAATATGTTATAATTTACTGTCAGGTCCCAGGAGAAGAGCTCTATTAAAGCAACAAGGTAAAGCTTTGCTCCACACTAGATCAATTTTCACTGATTCTTAATTTCATTCATTTATTCATTCAGTTATTACTTATCAAATATCCTTTATGTGCTAAGCACTGAATTTGGGTCTGAGAATTTGGAAGAAAATATACCAACATTTTTGTCATTACTGAGCTCACAGTCTATGCAAACAAATAAGTATAAAACAGGTATAAAATAGCTGCTCTTTGCTTTCATGGAGGTAAGTATCAAGTACACATTGAATAAAGAAGCGACGCTAAGACTTCACTGGGGAGCTAGAGAATAGAAGAAGTACGCATGAGTGTCCCAGGTCTGGGAGGGATCACTCTGTGGCAGAGGAACCTGCACCCTGGTGTGGAGGTGAGAAGCAGCTTGACTCCAGGACACATTCCTGCCTGGTCGCATTACTGAGGCTCACTCAGGCACCTCCAGCCCTGAACCATCTCCTCCCATGAGCAACATGGTGCTGGGGCCAGCCTGGAGGCTGGCAGATAGGAGAGCTTTCAGTGAGATGTATACTATTTCATCTCAGGAGGCAGAATGATAAGTCAATGACAGGGCATCACATTTTCCATTATCCCTGGGGGCTTGGCAACATGGAGCTTCTTGTCCCAAGTAATACACTTGTTGAGGGCCTGAGTCAGTTTCCATTTAGCCGCCAAGGGCACAGACATCTAAGAAGCAAACTAGTTTAGAAGCAGAGGAATGATTTCTTACACCCCACCCATCCAGAGTCAGGATATGAGTCCTCAAAGCTGTAATTTCCAGTGTCCAGTCCTTGGGGCCAACACAAGCAGGTGTCATCCACGCCAGTGGCTGGACTGGTGCCTGCCCTAGCACACGAACAAGGGCTGTGGTTGACTAGTAAAAGTAAAATCTTGGAGGAAGAAGGAAGATGCACGAAGCACCTACCTGTGCTTCCTGGCTTCCCCGTGACATTATTCGGTGGTAATGGTTTTCTTCGTGGAGGTACAGGTCTAGGTGGCAAGGGTGGGTGGCGAGTCCCTGGGATTGTGGTTGAGAGGTCATAATACAGACAGTCATCATAAGGATTCATTATACGAAATCACAGTTTATTTTAAAAACAACTTTTGATAAGTAGCACTGGATGACAGAATAGAATTTATAGAGAAGTACATGCGAGTAATACACACTGATGTTTCTCTAAATTAATGCTGGGCTTGCACCCAGGGACAAAGAAGCACTTTAGTATATGTAAAGCATATCCCTTAATTTTAGATGAAAATATATAGGTGTGTGTTAACCTTTTGAAAGGATGCATAGATATATAGAATTTAACATCTTTAGTTTCCTATTTAGACTTAACATTAAGCATTTCTGAATGTCATTATTCCCACTTGCCTTTGATTTTGAGATTACGATTTCATATGCCATTTTAGCTTTGAGTGGGGCATATTACTTCTCCTTCTGTGGGTGTTTCACTCTATCCCCAACACTATAATTAAACAAACATCTTCAGAAATTCTCAAGTGATTACACCAAAGTAGCCCTGTTTGGCAGAAAAAAGACTCCTGTGCCGATGGAGAGAAGGGTCCCTGTTAACCACTGTGGTGGCTGTGCACTGCAAAAGGACTCTTGGCTAGGGGATATAAGTGGGAGCCACAGTTTAACAACCGCTTTGCTCACCCACCCAATAGCCCTGGTGCAAGGCTGCTGACCTAGAGGAAGGGCACATTTTTCTAATTGGTCTATTTGGCAGCAGAAAGAGGTAACATTTTATAATTTGAACAAAGGTGTCTATTTTACACTAAGGTTGGCAAGCTTAAAGGTAATTGGATCAGTCCACCTTAACCCAAAGTTTAAGTCTTGCTATTATATATAGCTTAAGATTTTTGTTTTTCTTTGCATTATTTATGTTGGTTTTAAAATCTTCAAGTAAAATTGTCAATCCAGGAAAATGCCCTATGGCTTTAAGTACTTCCCAGGATACTAGGGAGGGAGAAACAGAGGGGAAGGGGGGAATAGAGAGAAGGAGAGAAGAAGGGAGGGCAGAGGAAGCTCAGGAGGAGGGAGGAGCACAGGCACACACTTGCTTAGGGAAAGATAGTGATAGAGACCCTACTGAGCAAGACTAAGTCTAACAGTACCGTTTTAAAAATAAAAAATATTCTGAATTGCCATCTTCATAATTTTACCTATTACATACAGCATACTCTTAAATCAGGAACATGAATCATTTCAGTCAAAAGAACGTAATAATAAATTACACAAGCGCTTAATTACACTTAAGTGTGATAAAAACTAGAACCCACAGTGACTGGAGCATTCGTCTACTGTGGCTCCTAAGAACTTTGTATAAAGCCCTTGTTAAATTGGTACCCCTTTAAAGGTTCTTATTAATATTTAATATGTGCATAGAGCACTTTTCATTCCCCCAAAATACTCTTTTGGGATGCTTCTCTAGCAATATGAGTGTACCGTTAACCTGGCTCTGACACATCGTGCGGGGATGATGCTGTTTTGAACGCAGCTACTACTGCTGCACTCCCTGTTTCCGTGCATATTGCAGAGCTGAGCTGCTGTAAGGCACTAGTGTCTTATTCCTTACCTGGTTTTTTTGCGGAGTGGGTCAAGTCCACTGTCACATTTCTGCCAGCACCTGCTGGTTTTGGTGCTTGCTTGGTCCCTATGACAAGAGATAATGAGAAGGAATAAATACATAGCAAAAATGTACTAAGCCTTCTTCATGGGAACATGGTAGAGCTGTCACTGACAGTGAGCATTCTTGGCAGAGCAGGCAGTGGCTTTGGCACTTTTATGAGCAGACATTTTAATTGGCTTCTATCTGCAAAAGGAAAAAGATTCAAATCCCTGCATTCATTGATTATATTTTCTCTATAAAGTTTGCATTGGATTAGGGTTATGGTTTTACAATTTTCCATGATACTCATCCTGTACTGCCCTCCTGGGTGGTTCTGTTTCACCAGGCAGAATTTCACCTATGGTGAGTGGCTACTTTTTGCCAGTGTTTATGGGTACACTTTGTGGCTGGAAAAAAAAAAATCCTCCAACGCCTCCATGCCCATAAAAAAATCCTAAATGTTTGGGCTTACACTTAATTAACTTCAAAAAAGTTCTTTAGTCGACCTTGGCTATCAGGCTGTTGAGGTTACAAAGTACATCTGTAACTTTGAGACTGGTAAATTAGCCTGGAGAGGCCTAGAACTCCAAATTATTATTTGGGGGAAAAAAACCCTGAAAATTGCTTTGTGCGATATTTTTTGTCTCCTAAGTTCTCCAAATACAATCTGGTAGCTATTACTTGATCATTCACCTAAATATCCAGACTTGGATTGGACAGATTCCCTAGAGCAGAGGAAATCGATGTGTTTTGTCTTAGTTTTTGTCAGCATTATTTTAAAACCCTATAAAATAATACCTGATGTGGCCGACAGTTTTCATTAAGAAAGAATAGAAACAGACATTATTTAGGATCTCAAGAGTAGGTATCCCTTCCGCTATAATGACTCACTCTAATAAAGAATCCATACGCTGAAGACCTGACTGCAATTTACATACTAAGAATAAGAACACAACATGAAAGTGATACACAAGTTGGAACATTAACAATAACCACGGCAGTCACAAAGCAATGCTAATAGCCCTGTTTCATGTGCTGTGTTCCAGGGACTGTGCAGGGATATCCCTTGCTTAATCTCATCACAAGTACAGGGAGATCCACTGATTAAATATACAATAGATGCTTTGCCAAGACAGAGACGACATTTCTCCATTAATTGTGAAATTCAGGGATAAACCTAATATTGCAATCTCACATTCTCTGCTGTTTGAATAGAGATAGTATGTAAAATCGGAGAATGTTTGGATAGAACCATGAATCAAATGTTGCCTCTTTGTGGTAGGAAAAAATGTTTCAGGGAACAATGACTATTTTGTGGCTAACCCCACAGGCATAGTAAAAGCAAGTGGCTAAATAGTCTTACTGAGCTCCAATGACAGGGATATCGGGGGTCGGGGAAATGGCCCATTTGAGTGGTTACTCTGTGAATGGCATAAGGGGATGGAAAATGTTTCCATTTGTGCCACCAGGATAACTTGGTTTGGCGAGGATAAAATACATTTTTATATACTCTAGAGAGCCATTAGGCTATGTGTGCCTTAAGTAGATTCTCATTTACAGCCCTTCTCCAAAGCTTTTAATCTTTGAGAAACAAAGTATTTTGATCTAATACTGTGCAAGTACCTCGCATATTCACTACCTGATATGAACCCAAGGCAAGGGGAGATTAAGCAATATACCCAAAGGCTCACAGCTGGGAAGTATTGGGATCTAGAACTATATATTCCTGGGTCCAAAACATTTCTCTTACACACTAGGTTCTCCTGTTTCATTGTTCTTCTCATTCTAAATGACTACAATCCTAAAGTCATACTCTGCCTCTTGGGTAGGTTGAGGTGCCACTACTACATGAGGGCTAAATGGTCATGGCTGGCAAGCCTCTGTTATCTAGCCACGGTCACTGGAACGTGGGACTCAGAAAATAGTCACAAGTTTTCAGCCATCACTGACCAAGCAAATGAAGATTCATCAAGCTACCTTGGTGAGTCCCCAAAGGGCAAGTGAGTTAGAGATTGAGAGGCTCTGGAGAGAATCCAAAATTCTGTTGGGCTATTTTGTGAATAAGACCACTGATATAAATTCCCCTGTTCTCTTTTATAATCAACAGAGAAACTGTATTAGGGATGTAGTCAGTGGTAAACTGCCTAAAATGTATAAGACCCTGGTTTTGATCTTTAGCACTGAAGGCAAAAGAGAACAATTTTAAAAAATTGAAAGAAACTAAGATACTTGCTTTTACTTTCAGTACAGGTGGAGAAAGAGGCATTTTACTGTTAGAAATTCTTAGGTGTAAGTACCCAAATCAATAGCATTCTAGCTTCTATCTGGACCTTTTCCAAACTTTGGAAATGGATATAAGCTTAGGTATGTGAAAGCATTGGAAAGGGCCCTAAAAAGGCAGCTGTGAGTTCTATGAAAAGTGCTTCAGGCAGGAAACTGAGCTTCAGGCTCGGTTTGACCAGTGAACTTCTGTTGCCCTGAAACAGAAGAGAGCAATTGAAGGCCAAATGCAGGGAGGAGGAAGGAGGAAGCCAGTAAAAGAGATACCGCAGAAAATGGATCTTCAGGAACTGGCTCTTAATCAGACAGTCTGGTCAAGGCTGTGACCTGAATTCTTTTTCCCCCAGGCAGGATTAATTGACACATCTTCTAAAGAGCAGAGTCTGCTCTGGAAGCACCAAGACTGGAGTCTCAGCATGAGCCCCCAAGTGCCATATGGGAGTTCTCCAAAAATCTCAGAATTTACACAGTTCACCACTTAGCAATTAATTTTTTGTCCAAAATGAAGTAAGGATATGGGTTATATTTAACCATAGTAACAAAAATTTTGCAAACAAATTGTAAACTCAGATCAATTTTCAAATGCATTAGTAATTTCATTCCTTGAGACATTAATGGATAATTGGTCTCTGCACCCTTATCCCCAAATCTTAGCAACTGGCTAAAATTTCAGGGGCAATGAGCCAGCAGCCTGGAAGATTTAGTCACAGACCAGAAAAACACATTCCTCACCCCAAAGAGTCTGGGTTCTTGTTGGGAAGTACACTCTGTGTGGGAGCAGTAAAGTGTGGTTTCCTCATCAGAATGTAGAGAAAAGAGTCTGGGGTTCAAGTATTTAACAGTATCTGCCAGATCCCATGTGCCAAGACAGTTTCAGAATTTTGCTTTGCCTGGCACATAATGGGCCTTCAATAAAAGTTGGTTGGAAGGAGACTAGCTAGACAGCTTAGCAGCTGCCATCTTCTGGAAGAATGGCAGAGAGAAAGAGAGAGAGAGAGGGAAGAAAGGGGAGAGGGAGGGAGGGGGGGAGAGGGAGAGAAAGAGAGAGAGAGAGAGAGGGAGGGAGAGGGAGAGGGAGGCAGGCAGGCAGGTAGTGACAGTCTAGCAGAGCAGTGAACAAACTTTTTCTGTAAAAGGTCAGACAGTAAATGTTTTCAGCTTCATAGGCTATATCATCTCTCACCCAACTATCCAACTTAGAAGATTCTAATGTGTGGGACACACCAGCTAAGCTGAGATGCATCTCTGGAAACTGAAAAAGTAGAACACTGGGAAAAAATTACCCATTTAGAATCTCAACCCCTGCATGCTAGTTTCTCACCTTGCCATGAAGGAAAATCTACTTACGTAAGCATGAGACACAGTGCAGGGCAAACATCTGTAATGATGTTATGAAATATGAAATAAAAAATCGGGCTCAAGATAGCTTAAAAGATTCCCAAGGCTAAGAAATCATTGAAAGATTTTGAGAGAGACCCCAATAGTTAAAGGCACATAGTCTTTAGGCCTCAAAAATTAATCTTTTTTTCTTCCCATCTTCCTCCCTGTTTTTCTTCTCTTTCATCTCAGGTATACAACCTTAGGTGACTTAAGACTATGAAGAATATGTCTTATAGACCCTGAACCAATCCTTTATCAACTTTTTAAATGTTAAATATCTCAGCTGAAAAGTTCCCTAAGAAAAACCACAGTGAAATGTGAGATGGATAATGAGGACAAAATCTTGTGGGCAAGATGTCAAGGTTGAATATGAACTAAATTGACACAAAAATAGTCTCTCAATAAGAATCGATTGGCTGGGTAAGGAGCACATGTTTATATTTCCAGTGACTCAAGAAACTTAAGCAGGAAGATTGCAAAGTTCAAGGCCAGACTCAGAAACCTAGTGAGATCCTCAGCAACTTAGTGAGACCCCGTCTCAAAATTAAAAATAAAAACATAAAAAGGACTAGAGTGTGTAGTCCTTCACTGGTTCAATTCCCAGTACAAAAAAAAAAAAAAAAAAAAAAAAAAAAAAAAAAAAAAGGAAGAATGAAAAAAAAATAGAGGTTAAGAGGTTGAAAGAGAGTGTGGATAAGATAGTGAAATTGTGTCAGTGAAGAATATCAGCACAAACGCCTGCATGTCTATAAACAATGCAGATAAAAGCTATAGAGAATCAAAAGATGGTAGAGTCCAGTAAATATATATGGTGGTGAGAATATATTTTAAAATACTTTTATTAAATCACCAATTTCTTAACACATATTTCCTTGCAAATATCTGAGAGCTGTTAAACTTTCCTTTGTATTACATAGATAATCATGTTTATTTATGTTTTCTGACTTTGATGCCATTTACTTCTTTTTTTGCCCTTCTGCACTGGCTCAATGCTCCATTATAATATTCAAAAGAAGTGGTGAACGTAGGAATCCATGCTGTATTCCTCATCTTAGAATTATATTTAGTCATTCACCATTACATATGGTATTAGATGTTGGCTTCTTATAGATGCCCTTTATCAGTTTTAGGAAATTTTTAAAAAATTTTTTTAGTTCCTGAATTTTCATCGTGAATGAATTTTAAACTTTGTCCGGTGCGCATATGACATGCCTCCTTTATTCTGTTACTGAATAACATTAGAGTTTGAATGTTGAACCAACCTTGAATTCCTGGTAGTAATCCCCATTTGGTTGTTATGCATCATAGTGGTGGACATGGAGATGTGCCAGCCAGATCTCCATTCAAGGATCTCTCAGCTAAGACTAATCATGAAGGAGGTGACAGCTTAATGCTCTCTGCTGACTTTACTTCCTATAGGTGATCAGCAAGTCCTTCCTCAACAGAGGAACCCAATGGATGTATAATAGAATAGAAAACATGCAAAACAAACTTGTTTGGAGATGGAAGTGGAGCAAGGAAAATGGAAACAATGAATTCCATTTCCTTACCTGTGTCTACCAGTTCACTACCAGTGACTACATTGAAGAAGCAACAATTTTAGGTATCATCCTTCCACTATTATATTGGATGAGTTATTATTGCAAAGCTACTTAGTGCATGCAAGAGAGTACTAGACAGGAGTGTACCATACAAGTGACTCTGTAAAAGGTTCATATTGTTGATAAGCTAAAATATAAAAATGCTGTTTCCCCTCTATAAGATAACTAGCATTTTCTTAGTGAGAATGAATGTTTGATTATACTGAAGGGTAGTGACTTTCAAGTGTGATTCTAGCAATTTTATTTGTTCTCTCATTTGCTTAGTTGATGTACAAATGCATTCTTCTATTTTTACTTATGCAGCCTCTAAAGAATTATATAAATGTTGAAAGATTTGTACCTTTCAGACTCCCAAAAGGAACTGAGACACAATGCCTCTTTTTAAATTCAGATTGTAAATTTAGATTGTTAATCTAAGAAAGTATACACTGCTTAATCCTGCAGTTGGGAAGAATCAAAGGAACACATATAGATATTAGAATGCTTTTTATGCTGTATAATATTGGCCTTACTATTTGAAAAGAGGTAAATTCTTAGAATTTTAGATACAATTATAATCCAATAAAAGTATAAGTACACATTCTAAATCAAATATAAGTGAATTTTAGATTAATGCCTTTAGGTATTACATCTTTTTCTTATTAGGAAACCATCATGGATTGATTAAATACATATACATTAAAGAACTTATAATTTTCATGATTTTTTTATATCAGTATAAAATTTATACTATTAAAAATATTTCTAGGGAATGATGTAATACCATGTTAAGCCACTTAGTCACAACCATTTATCCATGGAATAAGTTGGGTGTTTGAGCTTTTATCAGATCAGTGTCCTAATTATCTATAAATGATGCTTGCCCCCACAGATCTGACCAAATTAGGGTTATGTCATTTATTTATGCTAAATGATATGTAAACAGTAATATATCTGGAACTAGGGTGATCTGTTCCTCATTGTGCTGATTAAATCTACATGTTTAAATTTCTTATTCCAGATTGCTAACAGATGCAGATATTCAAGAAAATCATGATGGTACTTGTAAGAAATTATAATCTTCAAATACCAAGTGATGACAGTGTAAAAGACCAGACTGAGTGGAAAGACTGAGTGGAAAGCATTTTGAAATTATGGACAACAGCGATTTCTATCATTCTCATTCAATAACTCATATTTAATCAAGATTCTTTTTAAGAAGTGAGATTGTATATGGTAGCTAATTTAGAGGACAGAGTTTAGAAAACTGAAGAATTCTTCTATGATATTTTTAGGGACATTTGAAGTTTTGATTTTGGAATGAATAATACCTTCCAATTCCAGTTTTGCAAAGAATTTCCAAAACTAGTAATAAAGAAATGAAGTGTAAATTCAACTAAATTATACAAAATGAATAACAACTTTTATAGCTTTGACAGGATTAAAAGGAAATGAATTTGTGATTATTACCTGTTCCCATTCCATTCCTGCTGGGTATCCCACTGGGTTTGAGTTTAATGGGTCTTGTAGTTGTCCTGTTCAGAACTACAATGAAGTGGGAAATAAAGAGTTTAGACATCTTTTTATTTAAATGTGTACAGCCAAGGAAAGCAAACCTTTTCAGAGAACTGGAAGTCATTTAACCAGGCATTAAGAAAATGATAGCTTACCAAAAACTATTGTTCAGAATAAACAAAACACATTCTGGTATAAAAATCATAGACTTAAATTTGGAAATACAGTCCTGAATTTGTATTGAGGTGGTCACTGGGATTCAGTATTTGACTTGAAAAAAGTATCTGGCAAGGGATTTTATAATTCTAAGTGGGAAATATTTGCCTTTCTTCTTCATAAGTATTAGAGACATTCCAGAATAGAACTGAAGAAAGATCAGGAATACATATGTCTAATGAAAAACAAAAACCTAAACTATATTGTTAGGGCCTCAATTTATAACTTATAAGTTGGTGATCCTTTTGTGGGAGTCTTTAGGTACAGAGTTTTCACGATAATAGTCCTTGCACATATCCATTATTGAATACTAAATTAAGATGGAATCTTTTAAATTTTTCTCCAGCTCTGTAGAGAGTATAGCACTACAAAACCTTAAGAGGCTCTCTACATCATGGGCCATTTAGGAGATGCTTTAAGAAAGAGCACTGAGTGTATTGTGCTTAAGTGAGCTAGCTCTGGAGCCAGATTGCTAGACTGTGAGTCCCCTTTCTGGTTCCTCTCAGCATCTCAGTTTCCTCAACTGCACCTCTAGGGGACATGGTAATCACTCAGCCATTGTCAATCATTATTGTTATGATTTCCTTATTTTTTAGAAATATTTATGAAGCTACCTATGAAGCTTTCATCAGCTATTGTGACACAAAAGTCACAGTCACAGAGAAATATATTTATAAAAGATTTCTGTGCCCAGTTGCCTTTAGGAGTGGGAAGATTACAGTCAAAATACGGGGGCTCCCTACATATCAAAGAAATTTTCAAAAATTATTTCTTCTTTCTCTCATATGCCTGGACATAAATTCACCAAGGTCATTCCTTTATGAATTTCATCATTTATAACGTTAAGAAGACTCCTTGGAATCACAATGAAAAAAGGCAAAAAACACCAACATGTTTGGTCTAACTTGTACTTTTAGCATAGGAGCAATTTAAATGGACCAAGTAGACCAGTCCATTAACTTCTCCTTAAGCTTCATGGAAGAATATCTTAGGATCTTTAGAGAATTTAGTAAGTTTTCCCAAAATATGTATTTCCCAAAATATAACTATAATTTTATTCTTGCTGCTTAGAACCCATGATTTTTTATCCTCTGGAAAAATCAAGTAAAAAATATTCTCCTTTTACACTCAGAAGAGACCATCTTTTCTGAAAAGAGAAATAACATTTAAAATTGTCATGGAAAATTGAAAGTGTGTGTGATTTATGCATTTAAATACCATTTAAAAACTACTTTTATATCAGTGAAATTTCATAGTGCTCTCTGAATCCAAATACCTGTGAAAAAACCTTAGTTAGATCCTACTACTTCCATAGATTCATTAATACCTCTCCATTATTCACAAGGATTAGAATTTCCACATGTCATTTACTGCAAATTAAGGATATATATCCCCCTCCTTTTGGTGAATTTGGCTGTTTAAATTCACTTTATATTTTCCACAGCCTGATGATTCTTTAGGAAATAATTTACCAGGTCTGATATGTGGCTTGTCAGGTATTCTGGGCTTCACAGGAGTAGTGTACAATCTATGTGGTGCTGAAATAGAAAAAAAAATTTATTTTTAACAACTTACATTCCAAAGTCCACTGTATTGACATTTGTCACTCTAGGGATTAATAACTTGTACACTTTTTGAATGTAAATATAATGTTCTGAAATCTCCAATTATGCATTATAAACTTCATGCTAAAGGAAAATAAAACAAGTGAAAATCTTCATGACTGAAAATCAAAGATGAACAAAGAACAAAGAAGGTGATTTGCAATGTGTGTTAAGGATTAATCATCATTTAGGTCATATTTTTCTAGAGCATTAATTGACCAGACTGTTGTTTAACATGATAAACATATAAGCCATCCATCCATCTGTCTGTCCATGCACGTATCCATGCGTGTCTTTCAGTAGAGAGACACTGTGGAACATGATTTTGCCAAAGAAGAAAAGCAACTTTAAAAGTAAAAAGAAATACATTTTTGATAGGCAAGAAGAGTAGAATAGGAACATATGGTCTCTATCAAATTGTTTTTGCTCAACAACTCTGAAATGAATGAACATTGAGTGCTCTCCATAAGGCTGGATGTAGGAATGAGAGAAAATGATGTCTGGTGTCCCACCTATAAAGGAAAGGTGAGCAAGGAGGGAGAACTCAGGCAAGATCGGAGACCAGCAAACCACCTCTGTATCCCTCTGCCTCTGTTATTAAGTGCCTGAAAATGAAGGATGCCTAATGAAGACTTAGTCACTGAACAAATGGGTGATCATTTTAAGCAGGTGCTTTTGCAAGAAGGTGACGAAATATATTTGCTTCTTAAAAAGCTTTAAAATGTGAATTGGTCTGTCCTACCACTCTTCTTCTCTACTCATGCTCCCATATCACATGCACCCTCCTTCCACCAACTTTCTTGGAAAAAACATTATTCTTATAAATTATGTATGTAGGTTACATAATTTTGATGATTTCAGTCACATCTTGAGTAGATATTTATATAACCATAAATCAGCAATGCTTTGCCTACTGAGTTAAAAAAAACCTGAAAAATAGGTTATAATATAGCTCATTCATAAGCTTCCAATGTAAAGATGAGCAGGATTTTGGCATACTGCAGGCCAACAACAGCAGAGGCATAAAAAATTCTCCAGAGACTTAGCTTGGAACTTCCTAGAGGTAGTAACCAGAATGAACAGAGGTACTGATGTTATAAACAATTAATCCCTATAGATCTTAAAATACCTCATGATGATCTATAAATACATTTTTTTTCAAATTTTCACTGAGAGTGGTAGAAGTGCCAGTCAATTTAACCTATTTCAGCTTTTCATATAAATTATTTTAAACATTAGATTGCTTTTGCTTAAAGGAAACACAGAGATCATGGTTCTCATCTGTCTCATTCTAGAGAATATATAAATTTTAAAACTTTGGATGGGAAAGAGATAAGAGCAGGGCACAAAAATAATAAGTCATGGGATCAGAGCTTTTTAGTTTTTCTATTTATCTATCTAGAACTAACTGTTCTAGATTTACCAGCTAAAATACAAAGTAAGTTTAGGCTGTGAGTTAGTCATACAGCTCATCACCAAATTCAACATGGCCTTGAAAAAACTGCTCTAGGATTTCAATTTTAAACTAAAAGAAGAAGAAAAAGGACAAAGAGGAGGAGGAGGAAGAGAAAGAAAAGAAGAACAGGAGGAGGAGGAGGAAGAGGTGGCTGCAAAGGGAATGGTACAATGTACCTACATAAACATTGCCACATTGCTTTGTGTGACCTATAATAAAAATAAATAGTATACAAAGATGGCTTCATATCACAGTAGTTTTACAAAATTCCATTCTTTTTTTTTCCTTAAAGATAGACGGACAATGAGATAGAGAGAGAGAGAATCAACTTTATTTAGTTTTTCATTTGGCTTTTGTTGCTCAGACACTTTGGTGTGCTAAGTGGTGCTGGGGTTTGAACCCAGGTCCCTGCACATACCAGGCAAGCGCTGTAACTGCTGAGCCACCGCTCCAGCCCCACATTGAAGGAGCCATGCTCTGCCCAGTTACAGGGTGCAAGGAAAGAAGAGCTAACTTTCCTTGAGTAGGGGAGGGATCCAGGGTTGAAAGTAAAAGCATCAGAACTTTCCACAGAGCCTCTGGATAAGTGGATTGCTACTGTTGGTTGATTGACTTCCTCTGCCCTGTGCTCAAGCCATGCTTGAGGTGGCACAGCATGCCTTTATTGGAGTTGACCCTCCATTTCCAAATAGGGTACTGGGATGGCCCAGGTTGTGCCAATCCTGAAGATGGATTCTTTCCTCCTGTTCTTTGTTGTCTCATACGGATAGATTCCAGGAGAGGCCATTCTAAAGATTTTGTGCATAAACCCAGAAAAGCATGAATCCTAGACAGTATAGTTGAAGTTCAAATTAAGAATCCTCAGTTTCATGATAAAATATTTAAAATGTTTTAAGATAATCCACACAATTATATAGGAGTCTGCATAGATACAGAATAAACTGTAAAACTCACAACTAGTAACATTTTAGAAGGAATTACATTAAAATTCCACATATATTAGTAGTGATGTTACAATGACATTCCTGTTAAAGAAAAATCCAAGCAAGGAAAGAGCAGTCCTATGATCTTTATCCTTGACCCTAAAATCTGTGAAGCTTTCAAAAGCTGAAATATTTTTCTCATTTGGCAACACAGCTGGAGCTAAATGAATGTCTTTGTTTATCTTGCTTATTGTAAATATTTATATATTTTGCTGCAAAAACATTGTGCTTGATTATGAGAATGCAGCCATCTTCTATTAAGCAAGACATTAAAGAGATTTGCAAAAACAGAAGAAAAGAAACCCACTAAAATCAGGCGGGGGATGTGGATGTAATTGACCATTTGCTGTTAATGGTTAAAGCTGGTATGGGGATGTGAGAGAGCTGTTGTTATATTATGTTTCTGACTTCTGTGTATATTTGTAAATAAATAAAAGGCCACTAAATTAAAATGTGATAAATATTGAAAATTTAAAATTTCATAAAAAGCTAAACCAAACAAGATGTAGAGAATTTAAAGGAACTGCATGCACCCTGGACAGTCTTTCTTAGTCATATTTGTTTACAATTAATATTGTTCCTCTGAAAATGTACTTCATAATTAGATTTTTATTATTATTATTTCCTCTAGTTATTTGAAACTTCATCCACGAGCTTCCATTTTCAAATTGGAACTTGTATGGGGTATAATAAACTTGCTTCCTAACTCCTTAAATAAGTTTGCTTTTGTTTTGCTTTTGGCTTGCTACCATTTAATAGAGATGGGCTAAAGGGTCATTAAAGCAACCATATCACGAAAGCACTGGAAATCCATGAGGGATGATAATCCAGATAGGATAGAAAAATACAAAAAAGAAAAATATTTCTGAAACCACAAAGATAAAACAGAGCTTTGTGTAGGTGAGTTCATTTCCACCCAAGTAGGAAATCACAGAGAACATCCTTGAATGTTTTAGTTCTGTCATCATTAATTTTTTTCCTTATAAATAGTTTCTTTCCTCAGGCCACAATACCAATATGCTCCATCAAGTGGGGGTGGATGATGGGTGAGAGGGAGGAGAGTGATGGGAGGGTGGAGGAGCAGTGGGAGATGATAAAATTTTCTTCTTGTCAGATGAAGGTGAAGAAAGGAAAAATGAGGCACAGTAGCGTTAAGTGAGGGAAATAAAACAAGAGCTTTCGTTATCGTCAGCATCAAGCAGTAGAAAAGACTTTGGAAATAAAGCTTTGACTACAGAACATGTCTTCCTGCATTCAACTGATAACTCAGTTATATATTCAGATTTGGCTGTATCCTTCACTTTTAAAATGGAAAAAGTTCAGTACTTGGCTGTGATAAGAAAATCTTCTGAAAGGAAAATTTCATTCTTGATTAAAACACAAGGAGGTGCTGGAGCAGTGGCTTGGTGGTTACGGTGCTTGCCCGGCATGCGCAAGTACATCCAGCACCACGTACACAGCTAAGTGTCAGAGCAATGGAAGCCATGTGAAAAACTCAATAAAAATGGATTCTCTGTCAGTGTCCTTCTATCTTTAACACACACACACACACACACACACACACACACACACACAGAAAAAGTGTCTCCCCAGAGGTGGGGAAATAGTATTACCCTGAGTAGTCTTTGCCCATTCAGTTGTTCTTGGCATCTTAGTTGTGAGGAGCTCTTGGGTGGACTGGTCTGTTTCTTTTGGGGAGAAAAATAGTAAGATAGCTCGTCATAAATGGTTATCACCGTGAATATGACAAAAGAAAACACCCAGGATCTTTTTGACCCCATGCAATGATAAAAACATGGATTACATTTAAAATATGCCTTATAATCACAATCCAAAGTTAATGGTACATTTTTAATGACTCCTGTTTATTACATTTACTGTCTTATGTTATTATTTTTATGATTATAAGAATTTCCAAAAGCTTTTAGCTCAGGATCATTTTTTAGGACCATATATGTGACTACTGGATGTAATTATGTATGCAAGTCTCTTAAATATGTATTTATCTTCCTGTCTTTTTCCTACTCCACACAAATTATTTAGGTGAGCTAGAAAAAACTGATCATATGAAAAGTTGTATATTTATACCATATGAAAATAAACATTTTTTCTATTTTCCTTATGTGAAAAGAAAGTAAATGTTTATCAACATTCAGACACACTTCTGACAACATAATTATGGTGATATTTTTATCCTGGTATTTTCTTAAAATTCTTACATCATAATGACATAATGAATTACAGTGTTTACTTTGCCTCATACTGGATCCAAGGAAATACTTGGCATAAATAATATACTGTCACTTTTTTCCTGACCCAGTTTATTCTTGAATTACAAGAAAGATACTTGTGATAGTTGGCAGGTGATGGTTCCTCCTTCAATAAACCAAATCGCATTAAAAAAAATAAGGATCAGAAGTCAGATAATTACTTTTTCCGGGGGTCAGCTACAATATATGAATGTTTGGTAATAATTAGGATATATTTTCTCATTTTCTTTTAGTATAAGAAAGACATTAAAATGTGTTCACTTCCTTTCAAAAACAGAATGGTGGATTTACTTCAAATGGATGAAGTTGGGGTGTGGGGGATAAGGCCAATAGCTGAAACAGAGCCAGGTAGGATATAGTAAGCACAGACACAGGAGCCGACATACACGGGATGGGAACTTTTGATTTTGGGTTCATTTTCAATGATGACTCAGGCAAACTGGTTTCCTACACAATGAACACATTTGGGTTGAGCTCTTCAAAAACATGTCCAGCTCACATCACCTGGTTTTCCTGACCCTTTCTGTTTTTGCAGTGACCATTACTGCCCTGGGTCTCTTTCCCATTTTCTTTAACTTGAAAGGACATGTTGGATCTTTTGAACTCTTTTTAACATGAAGACCCAGTGTCAATGTTACCCTCTTTGTGAAATCTTCCTGATGTCCTTGGGTAGTTTCCTCATTTGACTTCTTGCTCATTTCTGTATCACACTCATTGCTATGTGTAACACAAGAGCTATTACAGGCTGGGGTCTCTGGGGTAAGAAGCCACATTTAAAAGAGTGTTTTTGGAACTTGCATTGTTTGAAATTTCTTTTAGTAGTCCATTAAGGTTCATTTTCTTCCCAAATAGAGTTTCGAATTTTGAGAAAGGAACAATAAAAATAGTACAGTGTTGCTCTAGGAACATTATTCCTCTTAAAATAGAGCCATCCCTGGGTATCTGCAGGGGATTTGCCCTAGTACTCCCCACTGTGGACACTCAAGTTCTTTATATAAAATAGCCTAATGCTTACACAGCCTATGCACACCCTCTTATGCATTTTAATTTAGATTAAATGCATTTTAATCTTTTATGTATTTTAATATAAATTACTTGTAGTACATAATACAATGTGCATGCTATGTAAATACTTGATATAGTGAATTGTTCAAGGAATAACTGCAAGAAAAATTCATGTTTAGTACTGATACAAAATTTTAAAAAATATTTTTAAGATTGCTTGGATCCATGCAAGGGGCAATTCATGAACATAGAGGGTTCGCTGTACTTGAAATTTTGTTTAGATGCTTGAATTTTTTATATAGAAAATCAGCATAAATACTAGAAGGACAAACATACAGTTACTGTAAAATTATCAAGTGAAGCAGGTATTTTCTGTATAATGGTACAAGAGACTTGATATTGTTTGGAAATGACCCATGAACATAATGTACTTATGACTATTTTAAGGGAAATTCCCAAAAGGTATGTCACTCATTAAACTGAAATATTAAAACAAAAATTTACCCAGGGTGGTTTGTAGTTCCTCTTGACTAGGACTTGGTGAAATTATGGGTATAAAGGGTCTCCCTCGTGTCTCTAAAGGAACTGCAAAAGAGAAGTACCAACATCGTAAACTTTTACTTTAAAGCCAGCACCAGACCAGAATGGTATTAATGTGAATTCCTTTATTTGAAACAGAAATGGGAAAACATCTCGTAAGTAATGAAGAAGAAAGTTAAGTACACACTGAACTCACAGGAACATGATTATAGGATAGTAGAATAATGATTATCAGCTATTTTTCCACCAGGACACATAATAAGTGACATTCTATGCTCAAACCATTCCATGAGGATACCTGGTCAAGATGGGTTGTGGATAAGAGGCGGTCTGTTCTGTTAGACGGACCTCTGTCCCTTTACCCCCATCCAAGACAGGACACTAGATAATCAAAGTGTTGGGATAATCTTGTGTCTTTTCTAGTTTTATAAGTAAATTACTGGCAATATCAGCAATTTGAACGATATTAATATAATTTATCTGCTGCAGCTTTCAAACTTGTCACATCCTAGTGTATTGTAGCACCGCAGCTGAGAACCACCACCCTGGCAGCATTGCTAACTACATGGGCACCAGTGTGTCAGAATCATAAAGAAAATGAGGTCGATGCAGATGCACAAAGTGAAGAGCCATCTTAAGCTGTCAGCAGAGCAAAGCCTTTACAACAGGGGAGCCGAGGCTTTTATACTTCAGAAAGAGCAATGATAGATAACAAGAACAAAATGATGAAATTGGTTTAGAAGAAACGATGTTTCATTTATGATCATTTGAGAGAGACCTGCAATCTTGATGGTAGCAAAGAAAACAATTAGAGTTGGGCATTATGGGAAAACCATTACCTATTGTTGTCTCTGCAGGCTCGATTCTAAAGGTAACAGGCTGAAGAACTATGCCAAAAACAAAACCAAAGAAACATTTGTGAGAATTCCTACTTGACAAAGTCAAAACAGTTCCTATATTTTCTCATGCACTCATTTAATCAGTTGAACATTCTCTAAGAAGGATGATATGAGAAAATTGTACATTCTAGATGCCACTCAGGAAATTTAGCTTAACTAAACTTTAAAAATCTTGTTTACCACCATTTTGTGGAAAACTTTTGAGTAGGCACCGGTTTTTACTTTAAAGTACTTTCGTGATCATAAGGTAGCTACATTTATATTTTGAAAGGAGCTAAAACCAGTTGATTCAGTTCATGATTATGTTTTATAATTTTAAAATCATTTCCTATTCTATGAAAATACTTTCAGAGAGAATAAACTTCTTGTATACTATTCTGTCATTTAACTAAGAGGGAAAGTCTTTTAATCACATTACATTATCAAATTTCTCCCAAAGAAATACACTTATATCCACAATCGTCTCAACTTCTTCCATATAGCCATTAAATATGTATTTACCATAAGAAAAAATTTTTTTTGAAAAATATGCTTTATAACTGGGAAAACAAAGTGATTAATTTACCAGGTTCATGCTGAGAAACCTCGGGGTCTGGTTTATGGGGAAGGAGCGCATCTTTTGGAACTGAAAGAAAAAAACATGGCAAGCTGTACTCTAAATATCACACTCAGTGAACAGAACCCACTTCCCAGAAATCATGAAGGAAGCAAAAGTACTTTCATGATGGTTAAAGACCAAAGCTGAGATGAGAATTCCTTCAAAACGGAACAATGCCACTGTGTAGAGAAGAGTCTGGAGCAGTAAACAGAAATAAAGCTGGTAAAGTGCATCTTGAGTCTCCCATGAGGCGGGAAAAAAAGAAGGAAAAAAAAAGAGGAGATAGCTAATGTAATTCAACAAAAGAAGCTAGGTCTCACTTAGGAGGCTTTCAAACAGAAAGTCCATTTCCGCCTGAAGAGTTTAGCTGTCATTTGATATTCATGCTCCATGAATATCATGGAGCAATAGAAAATAACATTATCTTAGATAAAGTACATAAATGGCTTTCATACTGAGAAAAACAGAATGAAAGACAAAAATCTTGAATATCTAAAGGGAGGGCAAAGTTTCATTCTAAATGTCATTAACAGTTATTGTATAGAGAGAATAAAGCAAAAGGAATTGGCCAGTCATTAGAGGCCTGGCTTCTGCTGATGTCTTTTGGAGGGTAAATGACAGGTGGATGCCAGTTGCTGGTGGTTTGCCTTCCTTAGTGACAGGGTTCTTGGTACCTTAGATGTTCTGACACTTGGCATGAGCGCATTTGGAAGCCAAAAACATCAGTGAAACAATGGATCTACTCATATCAGTCCTGATCCCCAGTATATTTTTAATGCTCATGTTCTATTTTCACAAAATAAATAGATTGGGAATTTGATACTTTACTTCTTTTTTTATATTAAGAAATTTATTTGTTGAACAATCAAACACGCTTCTAACGAAAAATATAATATCATATATATAAGTTCTGAATATTAGATTTACCCAAGAGTCCCTCCCCCCAATTATTCACCCTTATCCCTCTTCCTCCCTCCTTCCCAAAACATCTTTACAAATGCCTTAGGTTGCATGTCATTACAACTTTTCCGAAATTAAATCATGAGAATTGACCTCCTTTCTCAATGGCCAGGGTCTAGCTCCAGCCTCCACAGATGAGTGAAGACATTCAATCTTTGGTTCTCTGGGTTAGGCTGATTTCACTTAGCATAATTTCTTCCATAGCCATCCATTTACCTTCAAAGGATGCAACATCATTATTTCTAATTGCTGATGATACCTTACTTCTTACAGGGGAAAATACTTAAAATTTGCTTTTTGTTCAGACCCCATTTTTATGCTAAAATCACATTCCAAGAGTAGGGTACAGCACTTCTTCAGCTCAGTTTTCCCACAAGAAACCCTCCTCAAGTTAACTATCTTACTAAAAGGTTTTCCTACTACACTGAAGGTTTCATAAATATTAATGTTTTTTTGGTAACAGTGTAATTTTCTTGAGTCTTTCACAATGCTGGGGAAAATATAGTATTCAGGCTAGAACTCTGGCTCAGAAGGAAGATGGAGAAAACTTTTGAATTATGAGGTAGCCAAACACCATTTTATTATTAGTGTAGAAATAGACTACATATGATAGACATTCTCTTTTTATTGTTTTTGGGAGTAATTTAACTTGCATGTCACATCTGTTTTTAGTCTAGGCCATTGGAGTACCAGCTAAATTAGTTGTGGAGTTTGGTACATTGAACAGAAACTTGACTCTTAGAACTTGTATGAGCTAAAACATAACATGGAGGGGAATTTGAAAGTTTTCTCTCTCTCCCCTAATCATAGATAGATAGATAGACAGATAGATATAGTTAGGAAATGAGGAAACTCCAAAACCATCAGTGGTTCTTAAGTTAGAGAAAATCCATCACAATACTAGGCATCTCACTTTTACCATGTAGTATTTTTGGAGATTCAAACAGTAAAATATGAGAAATTTCCAATTGTAAATCAAACTAAATATTTATCTGGAGGTTGAAGGAGAAAGCACTTTGGTTTGGCTCTGCAAAGTTCATGAACACACAAAAAAGCCCAGAGTCTATAAATACCTTAATTAATTACAGTACTAGACTATACAAAGAGAGCTTGGATAAAGAAAGGAAAAGCTGAGAAAAGATGTGCTACCAATAAATCCACCATACTGTAAATATATTACTTGCTGCTGCTTTAGTTTACTGAGGAATTTAGGCTGGGCTAATGTGGATTCCAGCTGCTAAAACTCGCACTATTCTTTTTTAACCATGAGGTGATGATTTAATAAACTGCCATAGCAGACTTTCTAAAGCAGGTGAAATAGTGGAAAAGAAAGAAATAGAAATATTTACAGGAAAGGGACATGAATCATTCTCCTATTTGATCCACTGTAACTCTAAGAAATGCAAGTTATTATTCTTTTCTTTTTCCTATGTGCCATTCATCCATACATTAAATTGAGCAAGAGCTCAATTCCTAAAACCGGTATTTTCTGTCCTGGGGGCAACTCATCAGTCTAAATAATGATGATAATGTATTTATGAAGGCAGTTTTGATTTCCTTATACATACCATTGTTATAGTGTAGACTTAATCATATAAACCAATTTATCATTTATATTAGCTGATCAGTCACTTATATTAATGTCTTTTTAAAGAAAGCATAACACTTCAGAGAAAAAGGTAACAAACAAGGCAATTATGAGTTGAAAATGTCTAATATGGACAAAGATAAATCAATGTGTAGGAAAGCTAGAGTTAGAAAATTAACGTGCTCTTCTCTGAAAAAGATGGTGAATATAAAGTCTGCAATAAGGTTTAATCTGGCAATGGGCTATGGACAGACTGCTTCTCTTAAAAAATGAATACATATAGAGTATGTACTCTGTTCCTTTATTTCAGCATCATACCTTTAGAACTGGTCTGAAAGGAGCCAGGATTCCTTCTCTTTCCCATTTTCCAGGTATCACCTGTTCTCTTGGGCCACACTCTTTCCCTTCTCCTCAGAGGCTTCCTATTTTCCATTATTTCCATTAGCTTACATTTTTTTGGTCATCAGGCCATACCTCCATTTCTTCTTAAGTTCCTTCCCCTCAACCCATATAATTGCTCAATGGTCCAACATCCTAAAAACTGCAAAACCCAGAAAATAAAAGCCAAACTTCTCATCTGCCTCTGCTTCCTGGTCTCTTGCTTGTGTATTTTGTATCCACTAGGGTCTGCCTGCCACTTCACTGATCTGCAACCATGGACTCACTGTGATATGTATTGTTCATAGTTTTGAAGTCTGAGAAGCTCTGAAAGTAGTTTTTCAAAAAATTTATTTAGCAACAAATAGTGAATAGAACTGACCTAGGCACTTCCTATAGTTTTTATGACTCCTGCTTAGTATGACTATTTATACTTCCCACTGCAGACATATCAAAATATTTGTGATCAATACTTTCACCTTTCTAAAATCTGAAAATCACTGAATTTTAAAGCAACAAGCCCAAAGTGTACAATTAATGGGATTCAGAACTTGCACTGTCAGGTCAGCAGCCTCTCTGACCCTTCCCCATCTCACTATGGTTGGCCTCTTCTCTTCTTGAGACCCCTTCTGGTCCAACTTCCCTGGTACTGATTTTTTTTTTTTTTTTTTGACAGCAGTATCTCGAAACTGCACTTCTCTGCACACTTCTTAAATGTAACTGTGTAATCAAACTATTTGGTTTTTGACTTCTTATGTTTTAGCCTATATTTTCTACTGAATGATGCCATCCAAGATTTGAGACCATCTAGATATAGACAGATCACTCCCAAATTCTCATCCCAAATCCTGAGTTCCATTTAGAAATACAGAAAAACATTTTCCATCACCACTTAGATATTCACACCTGAAAGTCCTCACTATATACCTGCATACCTAAAAGGTATAAATCCAAGCCTTTGTTCCTCCATCCATATTCCCCAACATAATTAAAGGCATTATCATATGTCACTTGGCCCAAATGGAAATGACAGTGTCTTCCTTCTCTAATGTCATTCAGTCATTCCTAGGGTGTTACCAATTCCATCTCCAAAAGCTCTGTCAGCATTATTCCCTTTCACACAACTATTAGTTCAAATAATCATAATTACTGTCCTAGATGACTGCCAATAATCTTTTTGCCAGCTTATATTCCACATTTTAATTACAACTGTGTTTCTAAAATACAGACCCAATTTTTACCTCCATTACCAAAAAAAGTAAACCCAACAAATACATGCATAATTTTGATGTCTAATTGCCTATAGAAATATATTTAAAATCCTGAACATGATGTTAAATATCCTCAACCATCTGAGTCTAAATGACTTTTCAAATCATCTCCCACTAATCTCACTCATAGGGCCAGCAATTTAGTCATTCGGAACTCAGGCAGCTTCTCAGCTGTGCCAAGTGCTTTTGTTACCCTTTGCTTCCTTACAAACCAATAGCAACACACCCACTTGTCATTCAAAATTGATTTCCAAGCTCTTTTTCTTGATGATGCCTTCTCCAACTCATATGTTTAGAATTTATTATTTCATTGTATTCTGCTTATATCACTATCCCATTAATCATTGAGATTTGCCTTATTTTATACTTATATTTAGGTATCCCTGTTTTCTCCACTGCACTGTGTTGGATGGTAGAAATCATATCTAATTGTCTTTTTATCCCTACAGCAGCAAATGTAGAACTAGGCATATAAAAGGCAATCAGTATTTACTGAATTGCACATGCACTGGAGTATTTTTTGAGAACAAATCTGGGAAATATGGGCACGTCCCATGAAGAGGCACTGGACTTTATATTAAAGAACATTTGAAGACTCACATGGGTCTCTCCCAAAAATCTCTAATTCTCCTGGCGGTTGTAAATAGTACTAAATTTTGGCTTAATGCCATATTATATGAACACACTCCATAAAATATAAAGAAATAATTTGTTAGTCATATCAATAGCACGTTTGAGTTTAAAGAAGTTTTGAAGATAAAAGGAAAGTGCTAAGGCACTGAAAATTGGAAAAGCATATTGATATTTAACATGCCATCGGGCACGTTAACAACTGCTGATAACTCCTGATTTGAATTCTAATGTGAGATTATGTCTCATCTGAAGGAAAATTGATGAAAGAACTGTTTAACAAACAAAATTATATAATGAATCCTTCAGGGAATAAAATAAGCTTTAGGAAGAAATGGTAAAATCTGGAGAGGATGATGGCATTGATCTCGAGGCACTGTAGAATGGCAGCAATAACAGAATGATGTAGGTAGGTAATTCTCTACTCAGCTCATCCCTATTCCTATTTATGTAAAAACTATCATGAGGGGAATTATTACCTAGGGCTGTCTTGGCTTGCTTAATTCTAAATGCATTGCTTTCTAAGATTTTTAATCAGGAAAATATATTCATAAGGTGAATGGCCATGGTCAGGGTTCTGCCTAATGTAAATCTGGTGTTTTGAAGTAAGTAATTCAAGAGAATGATTGTTTTTCTGAACTCTAACCAATTATCACTTTAAACAACAGGGCTCAATTTTTTAAGAAGTATTTACTCATTCTTTGTTAGCTCACACACCGAAAAGGTCTATTTAATGGAAGACATAAAACTAACTATGAAAATAAAATTGTGATTACAAATAAGAATTTTCCAATGACAGTAGGTACCTAAAACATTCACAAAAATTTGGACACCTTGCCATAATCTACATATACGTCCTAGTACACACCCAATGATTGAAATCTATACAAATTCTTGGTGGCCAGAGGTTGACTATAAATCCAAGACTGTTCTTCAAGTAGAGACAAATCCACAAGAAAGACAGAGTTCTGTTGAGCCAGGGATTCCAGATTTAGACCTCAAGTTAAATGGCACCTCTTGCTATAAGGTGGAATCCTTTGCTCAGAATTCTAAATTATTCCTCCATGACAGATCTGGGGAAAAGTTAATTAGGTCTCGGTCTGGATATGGCATGTGGGCTCAATGTGTCAAGATTCCTCATTAAGTGTAGTCTATAGTTCAATTAAGTAGTCAGAAGATTTGAAGGCCTTACTGGGTGAGGACTGTGGAATCTACTGAATGGACAAGCTGTACAGTGAATTCTAGGCTGACTTCATATTTGATGTTTCTAGCAGTTCAAGTTTGTTACTTCTGATATTTTTCGGAATATATTTTGAGATAAGCATCCTGGTAAAACATAACTCTCCTGATTTTGGCATGTTACACATTTTTAGGCTTTTACAAAAGAGTCCATTCATCTAATATGCATAGTAATAGGTACACATAATTTACCCTCTGTTTTTCAATTTGTCAAGGTTCCTCATTAAGTGTAGTATTTAATTCAATTAAGTAGTCAGAAGATTTGAAGGCCTGGGTTCATCAGAAGCAAGGTCCTGGGTTCATTAGAAGCAAACCCAAACCTAGTTATAAACTTAAAACTGTCAGAATGCAACAGATCCAGTGTTTAAAGTCTTCTGATTTTCTAGGTAAGAGTCAGTTTGACTGGTTTGTGAGAGTTATTCAGCTGTCTCCCTAAGGCTGCCTCAAAAACTTCATTTAGTTACCAGTGACAGTAAGATGCACTAAATGTCTGGATTCTTGTAGTTCCCACCCTGGATATTCCCACAAGTATGAGATTTCTCTTCGTAAGTAGACAAAAGGCCTTCTCAGATGACAGGCAAAAAACAGATTTGTAACTAAACGATTTTTTGGAGGGTGCTTGGGATTGAACCCAAGGTCTTGCACATGATAAGCAGATGTTCAACACCTGAGCTATATCCCCAACCCCCAAATCTTTTTTTATGGTGATCTAAATTTATTTATCTAAACTATTGCCCCATAAACCTATAAAACAGAATTTGACAGGGAAAATTCCCAAACAATGATGAATATAGTAAAATTTATGAACCCAAGTAAATGGCTAAAGATCATTACCTCTACTTTTAAAATGCCATTTTGTCCTTTTCTTTCTTTTTTTTTTTTTAAGGAAAAGAAAACCCAGAATTATTTTATCTTTCTTGTTTGGTGAAAAATTTGAGCATTGTGTGGTTAGAACTGGCAGGTTCTTGGGAAGATATTCTATCTCTGGCATAGTTCTCTATTTTCTAATTGCAATAACAGCTTTATTACATGAGCAACTGGACAGCTCTTAAGAGACCTCTGAAATAACCAGTTCGCATTTGATACAACAGGGTTTTTTAAGCATAAGTGAAACACAGACGTCCTATCTATCAATGCTCATGTTTTGGGACAGCTGAGTGGAGCAGCAGAATGTACTTGGCTTGAACATGAAATAAAGCATTTACCATGTGTAGTATATGACGCTTCTGGACTTCGTGACATTTTTGGTTTTGAAGTAGCATGCTGGGACTCCTTAGGAACTGAAAGAGAGAACTCAGCTCATAAGTCAGTTGGTTTCAGCATCTCTCGGTCATACTTAACACATAAGGCATCATAAGGTGGAATACTGGTAAAACAGAAGTACTGTTGATGCTGGAGCTAAACAGAAAAGTAAATCATAAGCTTAGGTAGATTAGTTAGAAATCCAAATACTTTTAGGAAAATGAAGTCTGAATCATTACAAAATTTGACAAAGCTTTGGGGTATGATGAATAATTCTTTGAACTCTTCATTTCAGAGGAGACAGCAATTAAATTAATTCAAGAGAGCATTTCCTTTTTTGGAAATGTTTGCTTGACTTCTTAATTTCATGCCCAGGTCTTTCACTGAAGGTGAAGTAGGTGAAGTCCTCTGAACACTGACCAGGGTAATGTCATCTCACACAAGAGAAGAAAGGTTCATCCTTTACTCCTATATTTTTCAGGTCTCCAATAAGCTTCAAGTAAACATGTTTGCAAACTAAAATTTTATTGCTACACTGTTCCTTTGGAATGACAAGGTGCTGGCACCAGGAAAGAAAAATGTCTAACTTATTTATAATTCACTTCAGAATTTCAGAAATACTTTTGTATGGATTATGCCTTTCTATTTACACCATCATGCGGGGAGGAAGGAATTATCAGCTATATTTTAAAGGTAAGCAAATAGGCAAGGCTTGTACTACTGGAAAGTTTCTTCCACTCTGCAAAGATCTTTATAAATTAGGCATTATAGAATCTGACTATAGCTGATTTTCATATTGTTTACCCCAAGAAAATCTAGGGGCACCCATACTTTTTATGTTTATATGATCTATAATATAACATTAATAATAGTAATGTTACTACTTATGAACACAGGTATCTAAAATATTCAAACCTTTATGGACCTATAAAACATTTTTGATAACTAGTTCCAAATTTTGGATTCTGCTTTGCCTTCAAATGCCAAATATAGATTTGAATTACTCTAATTTATAAACATACTTTACATTAAAATAACAAGGTGACATGACCAATTACAGTATTCTGAAAAAAGAGTAGTGGATAAATAAAATTGTGAAACACTTTGAATTGTTCACACTATTGTTAGATGATACTCTTTTTATGCCCAGCATGATTTGTACTGGTGTTATACATACAGATGGAATGTTCTCCCACTCAAGTGACCTCTTCATATTTACGAGAGCTGGCCAAAAACAAGGGAAGAGGAACTAAGATTTGAATATTTATCTTTAAAATATTTTGTGACATGTGTTTGCACATACACACACATCCTTGAAAGACTGAAAATCTAGGATACTGCTAGAACCTATGAAATAAGATTCATGTTATCATTGTGGGTGGGAGAGATCTTAATTCCATCCACTTTGAAAAGGATTATTTAGAATGCATTTTTTTCACGATGCGTTTTCTAAATTGTCCCCTTATATTAAGTAGCACTGACAAAACCAGAAGTATTAAGTTTGCAGCTATTTTCCACCAGAGATGCTGATGGTCTGGAAGCTTCCCAGGTTGGGACAATTACAGGATACTCTCCTAACAGTTTGGCAGCCCCTGCAGAGTTTCAGAGAGTGGAACATATTAAACCGATCAATCTATCCATTCTCAAGTTGCACATCCTGTCAAGAAAGGTTTGCTAAAGGCCTAAATCAAAATTAAACAAATTTGAAACTTAGAATATAGTATAATAATGGGAAATTAGCGCAAACTCCTAATTTATACTGCATTTCTATAAGTACAAGGTA
>PVKS010002706.1:0-114246 GCA_004027875.1 Aplodontia rufa | reverse complement strand
TGCTTTGCTCCGGGAAGAGTGCAGACACATAACGTGAAATCCCGAGCTTTTTTGCGTGGTGCATTTAAAATGCTTCCTTATTTATATTACCCTCATTCCCTCACCTCTCCCACCCCCTCACCAGTCCTTCCAAATTTCCCTAGAAATCTGTGTAAAGCATGCGGAGGGGGAAACATTTGCACAAAAAGTGAAGGAGCTCGCCAAGGTAGGTTATACCATGCACTGTCTTGTGTTCGGCTTTTGCAAAGTTTATGATGTCAGTTGGTGAATGTTTGGAGGAGTAGATCTGTCTGGCCATGATTACTGTCTTTTTCATTGAACAATAATATTTGTACAAATTGCCTAGACTTCTTGGGCAGGCTTTCCTGGAGTCTTGTGTGTGTGGTTTTTGCAAGAGGCATGCCAGTTGGAAGACAATCCTGTGATGTTAAACTGGGGAAGGGATGTTCTGCCCCCCCATCCCCTAGTGTTTTGTGGTGTGGGAATGGGAGGGTGCAGGGGGATTCTGTAGTGGGCAAGTGCTTCTTCTACTTTGCCATATTTTGGACTGATTCTCATCCACTGAGCATTTTCATTCCTATAATTATTTTGCACGTGAAAATTTAGTTCCAAAAAGGTTTCGTGAAGTCAGAGCAAAGTGTGTGTGTGGGGGGGGGGGGATGATGGGGCGATAAAGACAGTCAGGGCATGGGGTTGGTGATGATAATGGTAATATTTCTTGCACAGAGAATTTCATCTCTCTTCCCATTATTTGGAGAAAATGGTAAGTCTTTAATGGGTATGAGCAAAATAGTTTTTGTTAAAAACCTTATTAGTGGGTAAAATGAAATTAAAAAAAAAAAACCATTTCCATTGCTAGAGCAAAAACTGCTACAGCTCACAACCACCTGTAGAGGGAAATCTTTATGCATGATTTCTTAAGGCCGGTTGTGGAAAGGAAAACCGCCAGGAAGGGCGCCTGGCTAACTTTGCAGCAGGAAGCCAAGAGGGGCCAGCCCTGCAGGGTAGAAGGTTACATGGAGGGGGCAAGGGGGCCATGGGGGGGTGAGGCGAAGGCTGGAGCCTGGCCAGGGTCACTTGCTCACAGTTTGGGAAGCTGCAGAATTGGTCTCCCTGCTTGGGGGCAGGAGGCAGTGCTAAGATGGGTGAGGTGGAGAAGCTCCATGGGAGCCAGGTCTTGCAGGGAATAGGGGGGTGCATTGTACAAGGTTAGGGATTGTAGGGTGCCTAATGCTATGTGGAGATGGAGAGGTCAGAGGCCAGGCTTTCCCCTCCTGCCTGTCCTTCCTGCCGCTGCACAAAGCAAGGTGGCTATCAACAAGTGTTCCTCCTGAGAAGATTAGTTGTGACAGGAAGTTTAAGGGGTTTTCTAATCATTCTTGGGAAGGTGCTCGGAGGAAATGGGATGGAGGGGGGGCTTCTGAACATCGGCCATTTGACCTTGGGGGCCAGAGTTCGAATCCTCCCCAGGGCTGAAAAAGCTGAAAAGGTGTCGTTATTCCTTCTCCCACCCAGCATCTCTTCCTCCTGAGCTTTATGTTTAACGGGAAAAATTTAGCGCCTGGTGTTGGCCAGACCTCGTCAGTGGGAATTCCATGTGTCTGAGAGCAGTTTTTTTTTTTTTTTTAAGTCTAGGAAGCAGGCAGCACTCAGCTGTAGTACTGTGTTTTTCCCCCCTGCAAATGATCTTCTAGGAAAGCTGAATCACCTTCACTCTGAAGAGCATCCACTTCTAAGAGGTGGAACACAGCCTCATGGGGGTGGGGATACCCTTCGTGGTCTTTAAATAGAGATGTGGGGGTACCATTTGAATATCTGAGTTAATCTGAACCTGGAAGTAGGGGACAGATAAAATGTGGTGGGTGTTTGGACTGAGTAAAGAAGACCACCCTGGGTGGGACATAATTCTGAAGGAGCAAGTTTGCTGGGGCGGGGTAGGTTTCTCCTGGGGATTGTCAAAATAACATGAAAAGGGAATCTCGGCAAAAAGGCGGGAGATTTGGGAAGGATACTTGGAAATTAAAATCAGGACACCGTTGCCACGCCCTTTGGAGCTAGAATAACCAACAGGCAGAGGACAGATAGAGAACTGGGGGCAATGTGGGGGCACAGGCTGGAATGTCTCTATGAGTGTGAAGCTTTGTCCAGTAAAGAAAGGAGAGAGGATGGGGACTCAGTCCTTACAGACCTGCTGGTGTGAAGTGCAGCCAGGCCAGCATGCCTGACACCCACTGTCCACATGACTTAGGGTCCTGATAAGGGAACCATCCTATCATTTTTTGGCCATTGGAAGAAGGTGGATATTTCTCACAGCCTGGGAGGCATTAATGTCACTTCGGTTGCTCTTCCATAGGAAATTGTTCTCATTCTTTACTTAAGCCCACAAGGATTTGATTATAAAGGAACTTGGTTATGAGGAAAAAAAAACAAATCTGGTCCTAGAACTTCAACCATGTGTCCTCCACAGTCCCCCAGACCCATGAGTATCTGTCTTTACCTTCGGCTGTGGTCCCCTCAGGACCAAGTTGCAGAAGGACACCAGGCCACCATTTTTGCATTAAAGGTACTTCATGTTTATCAACCAGCCCCCGCAAACCCAGGTAAAGGTCACCTCTCTCAGGTTCTGCTGTGCCCAGGCACATTCACGTGCAGAGGAGGACTTCAGTGTATGTATATACATATACATGCAAAGGCCACACAAATACCCATGTGTGTGCCCAGGGTTTTGTCCACAACTGAGCTCTTGAGCAACATGCGAGGTAGCCGACCTTCTTCCTCTTCCGTCGAGTCTAAAGACGCCAGTCAAGAAGTGCCACAGCCAGTCTGGGGGTGGATCTGACGTCCCTGAGTGTATGTGGTGAACCTGAATTTGCCTTGGGTTTCCTCATATTCATTCAGGAGTGTCAGTTGCCCCTTCATGCGACGTTGGAGAACATTCCTGCGAGTAGAGATCCGCCCATTTAGAAGAAGAATGAAGTCCAACTTTTCTCCTCATCAGCAGGGATGAGCTCTGCTGCCCCCACTGTTTATCAAAAGGAAAATGAGGGCAGGGGCAGGGCCAGCTACGTAATTTGTGGGGTGCAATATATTCCACAAATGCAGGATCCCTCATCCAAAATGTTGGAAGAATGTGCCGTTAAAGGTACCAAAACATAAAGCTCTTCCCTTTCTTCCACATTCTCTCTCTGGACTTGTCATGATGTTTCTTATTTGCTTTCCAATGTCATACCAAATAAAAAATTAAAATTTCAAATTATTAGCATGAATTTTTACCATTCATCTCTCTATTGTGCAATGCCACTTTTAAATGCAAAAATAAGAGCATTTCATTTATCTGAAGATTTATGGAAATTATACAACTCATAGATAGGAAATCATAGGCCATACATGCATGGGTATTTCACTGATACCAGAACCAAGGAGGCGTTGAATCAAATGAACTCAATTAGTTTTATTTTACTTCTTGATGCAAGCACACTTTACTAGCCCTCTCAAACTTCAGCTTGCTGTGGAATAGAAAAAGACCCAAAGGTAAAGGAACGCTGGGTTACTCTGTCGTCACCATTCCTTCTATGTCACCTTTTTCAGCGTACCCAGGGGGATAGCAAGTACAGGAAAGGACCATGGGTAAGAAATGATGTGCTGGGTGTCCTTGGTTATTAGTGTCATTTAGAGCCCCATTGCCTTCTCTCTGCATTCAGAGTATTTGGTTCCAACAGAAAGCATGACCTCTTGGTACTGTAGCATCCGCATCTCCTCAATCGAAGACTTACAATTTACTGGCTTGGAATCTGGCTGAGCTCCCACTGGAATTCTGTACTCATGCATGGGGCACTGCCAACACTGTGGGCAGCAAGCAAAGGTGGGCGTGCATTGTGCCTGTCTACACCCTTCACTAGCGTTCTCCATCGTCTCAGAGACTTCACTTACCAAACCCAAGTTCAAAGATAAGATTATTAAGAATTTCAAGAGAATGGCAGTAGTTTTTTTTGTTTGTTTGTTTGTTTTTTTAGTGATACTGGCAATTGAACCCAAGGGCACTTAACCAGCACCACATCCCCAACCCTTTTTATTTTTTTGTTCTGAGACAGGGTCTCATTAAGTTGCTTAGGGTCTCACCAAGTTGCTGAGGCTGGCTTTGAACTTGTGATCTTCCTGCCTCAGCCGCTGGAATGGCAGGCGTGCGCCATGGCCCATGGTGATGGTGGGAGATTCTTCAACCAAGCACATAGTCCTTTTTAGCACAGGGCCCTGTGTGATAACTATACATCCGTATCCTTAACAAACCAGGAAGCTACCCAGATCCCAGACTGAGAATCCTGTTGCTCATCTTCCTGCAAATGAATACTCTCCTCTGCAGCTAAAAACTTGCTCATTCTCCCTCTTCCATCCACTCGTTCTCTCTTCTCTAACCAAGTCCCATTCGGAAAAGCTCACCACTTTCTGGTGACTGCTTCACAGCTTTGAAAAGAGAATTCGTCTGCTAATCTCTTCTGAGTCCATAGATGCCTTGGGTTAGAGGCTTAACCTTGGGAATGAAGCATCTGCTCCATCCTTACCCACCACTTTCAACCTTGGCTCCCTCAAGCAGATAACCTACTTGATCTGTAGTTAGTTTCCACCATCTAAAGTTAATGAAATAATGCTCAGCTTGCTTCATGAATGTTGTGCTAATTATCTAGTTCTTCTTATTTACCTCACCGCTGCTCTGAAGTCCATCTAGGGATCTCCTGGTCCAGGATGACAGGTTTTCAGAACTTACTTTGGCAGTAAATTCAATTGTTGTCAATATGGAAGAAGAAGGGCTTGAGTCTCAGAGTCAAGGATTGACAGTCCTACATTCCTGATAGACCCCGAAAAGAAAGCAATTTTGCCTTCCTATGTCAACTGCCTTCCTGCTCTTTAACCTCTAAGAAGCAGAGCTAAAGATGTGAGGCGGACTAGAGTGGAAATAAGACGACGTTAAAAGTGTGTCCAGCCTGGACAATGAAGACACTACTGATGCTCCAGGATTGGTTTAGGGACTTTGAGAGTTGATTTTTTTCAGCCTTAAATTTTTTTTTTTTTTGTGGTCCAGTCCATTTGAGTGATAACAACACCCTTTTGTGATATAGTTAACTTGTTGGAAGCTGCATAGAGGGGACATAAAAAAAGCGTAAAAGGAATTATTCTTGCTTATGCTGTTATAAAACCTTTACTAGACTTTAAGGCTACTGCAGTGACAGTTCAGAAAGTAGAGAGGAGGCCCATCGATGACTTATTGTCTACTCTTTATGAATAAGCCTAGCACAGTGTTTGACCCATAAGGGGTGATTAATAAATAATAGCTGACTCTGAGTATGTGTCATTATTGTAGCAATGTGTCCTAGTGAAAGAACCATGAATTTGGAGTCACACTGCCCAGGTTCAGCAACCAAGTGGATGTGTGATTCTGGGCAAATTAGCTCACTTGTGATCTGCTTCTTCACACATTATAATACAGCCCACAGGGTTAACTTAAGAATGAAATGAGAGTGCTCATCCGAAGGCACCCCAGAGTGCTCCACATGTGATACACGTGCTTATACACACGTGTGTGCACAGAGGCAGATATTAAAATTTCTTTAAATACTGCCTTCCTATCTTTCTCACTTGGCAACAGAGGTAGGCAGAGGTCCCTCATGGGCCAGTTTCCTGAGTACAGAAGAATGGTGAACAGTTCAGCCTTTGTAACCAGATAGACCTGCCTTCAAGTTTTGGCTTCTGTACTTGGTTGGTTATGTGACTTCTGTAAATTTATTTAAACTCTCTCTAAACCTGGGCTTCTTTCTTCCTTTTTTTAAAATAGGAAGAGACAGTAAAAGAGAAGAGAGAGAACAAAAATTAATTTTATTTAGTTTTTCATGCATGTGGCTTTCATTGCTCCAACACTTTGTTGTTTATGTGGGGTTTGAACTCACATCCTTGTGCACACTAGGCAAGCACTGTAACCTCTAAGCCACCACTCCAGTCCCTAAACCTGGGTTTCTTGACACTTATGATGGGTACCTATTTTGGGCTCGGGATGTTTCTCAGTGGTGCAGCGCTTGCCTTACATGCACGAGGGCCTGAATTTAACTCCCAGCAACACACACGCAACACACAAATGCACGTGTGTGCATTACTTTCTTCAAAGAGTTATTCTGATGATGATTCTTTGATTTTTTTATATTTTCACATGGTTTTACACAGTGCCTGGCACATGCCAAGTGTCTAACATGTTATCTTTTATTTTTTAAAGAGAAGGAGGGACAGTGAGAGAGAAAGAGAGAGATAAAGAGACAATTTTATTTAGTTTTTCATGTGGCTTTGGTTGCTCTGACACTTCATTGTGTACGTGGTGCTGGGGTTTGAACCCACGTCCTTGCACATGTCAGGCAAGCACTCCAAAAGCTGTGCCACCACATTAGCTCCCTAATATGTTATCCTTATTGTTATTTTTATTATATTTTATATTTATATATTTTATTATATTTTAATATATTTATTATATCTCTGTCCCATGATGGGCCCAAGGAAACATCAGAAAAGTAACTTGAGAGTGTCTTCTCGTGGGGGGCATTGTACATGTTGTTTCTACTATACGCCTTTCTTACCTGGGTAGATTCCACCTTTCCTAAAGCTAGCAGTTATCCTTAGGCCTTTCCACATACACAGGGACTCCTCTTGAGAGATATGAGTGAAGTCTGTGGTCCCCATTCCCTACTAAAACCCAAAGGAACTGCTCTTCATTGATCCTACCAAGTAAGGGACAGTCTGGGCAACTTCTCTGGAGCCTCTATCTCTGCTCAGAGCCCATTCACTCTTTTATTCCAGCAGTCCCCAACCTTCAAAGAAGAGGTATCTGGTTAAGGAGAAAGGAGCCCAGTGAATACTCTTAGCCCAGGTCTGGACCTGAAGAGTATGGGCATGAGAAGCTCATCTGCATTTCATTCATGGGAGCCTGGGGACAGACCAGTCTTCTCTCCAATGAGTATCGTCCTAAGTCCTCCTCAGACTTTGTGAGAGCCCCTCTGTGATTCCTTGGAGGCAAATATGACTATCTGCTCCTAATACCAATCTTGAGATTCAAAGACCTCATTCCCTAGTAGAACACAGAGAAGAAAGTAATTTCTTACCTGGTCCCTATGACTTCATTAAAATCAGGAACTCAACTAAAACAGAGGATCCAGAAAAGTCTTCTGTTGAGATCCTTTATCATTTATGAAATGATAAAGACCTTGCCTGACAAAGAAGCCACCATACACTTCCTTTCTCTATCCAAACTTTCTGTCCTGTGCCTTATTCTATCAGTAATTCTTCCACCCCTGAATTTATAAAAGCATGTTAATTGGTGTGGATGTACCAGTTGGGAAAGAAGAGTGATATCCATTCATCAAGATTCAGATTGTTAGTTCCAGAGATCCTTCATAGTGAGGTTGCCAGGCTTTTATGCAATTCATCCTCTTAGAAGACTATGGGCTGATCATGTCAGGATGCATGGGTCCTACAACTTCAGGATTTACCCTGGCCATTACTCTTGTGTATTAAGAACCACAGAGCCATACTCTCTCTGAAGGGAGTGGCCTCAACCTAGCCTCAGTCTGGAGCAGGACTTAGGATCCCAACACACTACAAGGGTTATTTGCTTCTACTTATGTTTCTATACAGTATTTGCACAGATTTGGAAAGCAGTAATGGTTCAAGGAGGTGATATAAAGGACAAGAGAAGATCAAAACAGCCACTCTCCTACTTCGAAGGAAGAAACTTTCTTACTACCTTTCCTTCTTTAGCCATCTGCACCAAATCAAGATGGTTTCTTCTACTCTACATTAATATGCTGACTTTTAAGCTCTTGGATTTTAAAAAACATTAACCACCTATATTTTGCAAGTTGCAACATGATGAAGGCTGATCCCTGCTGAGGGAAGTGTGTTCCTATCAGAGCCTGGAAGTAAATGAGATTGCAAATCCCTTATGAAAATGAACCCATCATCTGTATCAACCCCAGATCCTGTCTCAGTGTTCATAATTCTCCTGAATACAATCCATACCAAAGTTGTGGTTGGATTTGTAACCAAATGTACTCTGTCAAACCAACTGGAACGCTTATATTTTCTAACACTGGTGGCCTAGAGCAGTAAGTTAATCCATGAATCAAAACATTTGGTGCTTGTATGGGACCCTCATAAGATGGTGTGAAAATTTATGAAGCATTCCATATTTTTTTTTAAAAAATGATGCCAATGCCCAAGAAGAGGGAATGAGAGGACAGGTCAGGATGGGCCTAAGTCCAGGTCCCAGGCCCTCTCTTCTTCCTCTAGGCAGTAGCTCATCATTTTCCCCCATGTTATTAGAAGTCCACCATCTTACTGGATAGTGTCCCTCTGTTGACCTCAGAAAATGAGTAGTGGAAAATGAGTAGAAGCAGCCAAGTTCATTGGACTATTGAAGGCAGGGTCTGATTAAGGAGAGATGTTTCTTGTGGTGTTAGCTATATAGTCTTCGCTTTCCCTACCTGCTCCAATCCCCTGCATCAAAGGAGTCAGCCCTGACCCTTAACCAAAAATCAGTGAACAGAGCCCAGCAAAGTTACAAATAAGGGTAGATGGAGTGATGGCTTGATCACTGCTGACAATCCCCAGATTATGCTTAGTTCTAATTCTCAAAGTGCCAGCACAGAACCTAAAGAATTCTATTCTTGAACTACGTCCCAGTAATCAGTTTTCCAACTGACATTTCCAGTGCATTTTCCAAAAATGTAAAGAGTCCCTGTCATTTTGTGTACCTTGTCCAGTTCAGATATCACCTTAGAGAGGGAAAAGGAGGTAAAATATTTCATCCCAGTGGTGACTTTTTCCTCTTGAAGTAGGCTGCACTTGCCCTATGGAAACGACACAATGGAATGAGAAAGAGCATCAGATGTTTCCACCTGTCCTGGTTTGTCCTGCTGCTCAGGCTGCTCTGAGCCTCTGAAACATCTCTCAGTGTGGAAGGGAACTCCCCGTCCATTCTGGAGAGCCCAGCCAGGGCCCAATGAGGGGATGCTCTGTCTGTGTTTTAGAATACCAGTTACTACACTTACCACCTGTTTAACTTTGGACAAGTTATTTAACCTCTCAGCTTCAGTTTTCAACTTGAAAATGGACCCTGGACTAGGAATTGTTTCACTGAATTGTCATAAGGATAGAATGGGATCATGTATGCACACCTTGCAGCACACATTGAGGTTAGTAGATAATCCATAACTATTGCTGCTCTTAAGTCTTTGCCTTATGCTAGGTTCCTTCTGAGCTAGCTGTCATTCTGTAAGTAGGTAAGGCACAAAGCCTCTTGGGTACCCTAAAAGAAATGAGGCCACTGCTAATCAAAATCAGCCAGTGAGAAAATGTTAATTGTAAGAAAGACCAGAAAGGTCTCTTGTCATCTCTTGGGGTTCTACCTATACATTGATTAACCAAGAGCCAGAAAATAAGTGTGGGGAAAAAAGGTTTGTGTCCCAGTAGTTCAACCAACTTGTTGATCTGAGGAATCTGAGCAGGAAGGAACTGTGGGGAAAGTGTAGCTTAAAGCCTCAGGCGAGTCCCTCTTGCCAGCCTTAGGCAACTATTGTAGGTGTTTTTGTCTGAGAGGGATCCTGTATTCATCCTTTACAAGCTCCTGAGACAAGGAAAGGATTATTTCCTTCAGTCTGCTGCTATTAAGTGGAATACACAATCACCTTGAAGACCATCATTTGGGAGAATAGGGATGTCAAGGCTCCATGACACCTTTATAAGAAGTTTATAGTAAAGTCCTTTAGTAGCTGGGAATCCAGAGGTTTGTAGGATGAGGATTACTAAAAATCGAGAACACATTCCAACTTTCAAGGACCAGAGAGATGTTAGCTCCAAAGTCTCAACCCCTTGATCTCCAGGGATCAGCTCTATAGGAACTTTCCTTTCTCTTCCAAGTTGCAAATGCAGCCCAAGAGTTGAACCTTGACATGGGACTCAAGATGTCTCTCAAGTTCAGGAACACATGGGTTCTCTGAAAGCAGACCTAGTCCGGATCCTTCACTAAGGGCTCCGGTAAAGGTTTCTGGTGGAGAAAAAGCCTGAATCTGTCACCTTGGAGCACAGAATCATTTTATACAGAAATCAAGGAGATATGGACCAGAGAAGAGTGTTACTTGGGAGCTCCCTCTACTGGCTCCTTGAAAGAAATTACATAGCAATCCTTCCACCTTGCCTTGTGGGTGCCAGTTGGAAGCCTCTGTGTCTTTTGGCCTTGGTACCTTGAAGCAATTAGACAATAAGGTGTGCTGAGCCACCAGGAAGATGAAACTCTGGCTTCTTCTGCCCTTTTCACAATATCCCTCACGTTCACTGGGGCCAACACAGTGTTAAGCATTTTATCTTTTACACACTACTCACCATAAACCCACCAATGACAGGGTTTTATAAATGTGACAGCTGAGACCTGATAAGATTAAATAGGTTCCAGGAATCATCAGAGACCAGAGAACCCTTTAGTGATCCTTATTATTCTTAGGGTTCTGCTGAGCAAGAACTCAAGAGAAGCTAGGACTAAGGAACAATGTGAGATTCAAATGGAATTGTTCACAGCATGTAATAGAAATCATTGTACTGGTACTGAGGTGGCTCCATAAAACTCCTGGACCCTAGAGCATTTCAGCCCTGCTGTTGAAAAAAGATCAGCCCATGAGGCAGGCAGATGACAGTGTCTGTCCATTCAGTGATACCCAGTGAATCAAACTATGTAACCAACATAGTGACTAAGAATTATTTCCATTATGGAGGTGAGACATCTTTGAATGTGTGACACATATTCACACCTACTTTTTAAAATAAAAATCCTGTGAGGTAGGTAGGGCAGGTAGCAATACCCACACTTTATGGCTTGGAAATGTAAGATATTGAGTGACATGTCCCAGGTTTTGGTTGGGGGTAAATGGCAGCATAAATAACAGAATTGTGACTCAGTGTAAATTCTTTCTGGTTGGTGTTGGAAGGGATTGAAACCTACCTTGGGCTCCTTAATTACAGAACATAAATATTTTGAAACCACCTCTTTGTTTTACATAGAGATCCTTTCCTGAGTTCTCCTTGCCCTGTTTTGGGTTGGTTCATAGTTAAACTACTTAATACTGAGCCATATGGGAATTAGAAATCATGCAAGCCACTTGTCTCTTAAAGGCTGGTCTCCTAGCAGTGAACATTTTATTTTAGAGTTATCTACATCCCTGGGAGAATTGCAAATATTACTTCAACTTTCCTGCATCATGGGAAAACGCAAACCTTTTTCAGCTTACCTGGGAGAACCTCAAAATCTTTCCACATTTGTTCTTCCTGGGTTTTGAGATGTAGGTAGATAATAGGATTCCCATTCCTGTTTTGGGTGGGACGCTATACTCCAATTTCTCTGTCAGCATATCTCTAAGTCTACACAATGTGACAATGACTGAAAATTTTATACCCAGCTCCCCTAACCCTAACTCAGAACCTCCCATTAACTGCCCCTTCCTCCATAGGTATAGTGATGTCATAATGGGACCAGAATGATACTGATGTTACTAACAGAGATAACAGGAGCAGGCTTTTTGTAACGCCTTCTGAGTGCCTGCTTAGGTTGACACTGACTTAAACAGAGTGACTGGGTTAAAAATACTACTCCATGATGTGACCTCCTGGCTCTTGGTGACTGATGGAAGTAACTGTTTCTGGTTTGACCTGTTAACGCCACAAACTCCACTTAGCCAGAAATGTGACTTTTTGATGAACAGTTGGTCCAGACCTGCCGATTGGCCACCTGCTGGTAAGGTTGATCATCTTTTTGGTTAATGGTGGCCTTGAGCATCTGCCGCTTGTTTTCTTCCTATCCCCAGGAAAGCCAAATGATTCCACTGAAGGAAGGGAGGGGAGAGCCTGGGACTCAATCGCGGGTGACAGGATATGGATTGCTGACACCGTGTCCCTTTCCTCTTGCTTATTGTAGGAGCTCCAACGACCAAGAGGAGACCAGATGAGTTTTCAAAGCAGTCCTCACACCCCCAGGATACATGTCATCTTTTGCCTCGTGCTTTCTGCAGTGTTGCTGCTCACGTTCATCTTCCTATTAACCCTTGCCATGATAACCCCTTCCTGATCACCACCTTGCCTCCATCTGCCACCCATTCAGCTCTTTCTCTGAGTTGCCCCTCCAGTGGGAAATGGCTTTGGTCTTTGGCAAGCTCTCTTTTGAGTTGTACCCTGATGGCTGCCATTGGTTTCCCTTTCTTCTATCTCCTCCTCATGCCAGACCTGGCCAACACCCAGGGAAACTACAGCAAATTCTGCTTCTTCCAAAATGAAGTTTCAAGACACCCTGCCCAAACAGTCACACTCAGTGAAGGGACCCCCAGCATATCTGAGTGTGATGTCATTGAAACCAGATGGAATGACCAGAAATCCTATAATCCCAGTCAGATAGAGTGAAAGAGCTTACTCCTGGCTGTTTGAACTGATTAAGAATGTGGGGGTAGGGAGGAGGAGAAAGAGAAAGATCCCCACACTTGGATTGCCCCTGAATACGGTTTGGAATCACCTACAATTTTTTCTTTAATTAAATTTTGCATTTCATCTTACCACATTGCAATGGCTTCACTCTAGACCTTTTCGTTTGGGACCCAAGGCTTTTCTTCATGGGTCCTAAGCCACAGGCTCCTGGATGGTGAGGTAAGTGACATTCACCAGCACTGTCTTGGATATTTTGTACTGATCTCAGAAACCCAGTGCTGATGAGTTGGAACCAACTGCTAGGCTCTAAAAGTTGTCCTCTCTTGTTCCCTAATGGTCTGAATGCCCTGCAGGAATCCCCAGCCCGGCCATAATAGCTAGTCCAGCCCCATGATGTTAGCTTAGACCTTGCCAAAACATAAAAAACCCTGAGGATTGGCCAATCAGTGTTGAGACCCCTGTGCTCTTTTTTTATCACTAGGAAGAGAATGGCTGAAAACCCCTTCTACCTAGAAATTACACCTCTTAAGCTAGAACTGATGGAAGATGCTATAGTTTCACAAGTAAGTGGAAAGTGTTTCCTCTCGTGACAACATTCAGATTCAATTCATTACTTCACTCATGGCCTTGCCAAGAAGGACAGAACACTGGCCACTCCAGCAGATATGTTAGTTGATTCTCCCACTCTCTTCCACACCATGTACTTACGGACTTATGCATTTCAGAAATACACTTCCTATGCTTTACTCTTAGCCTATCAGACACAGTGATTTCATGCTTAGTAGATCAGCAGCTAATTGCAAGGGCATAGTTTTGCCTATTCACACTTACTAGACCCCAGGAATTTCTGATTGATCTGTCACCACCTGCTAAATTCACATAGGGTAAAACAACTGTGTGTAGACCTCAATATTAAAGCTAAACTCGTTCAGGTATCTCTCAGCCTCCTTCCGAGTGTTCTTTCCTCCCTGTGGTCCATGCTTTTTGAAAGCTCTAACGCCTTGCTATGTAACCTCTACAGTATGCTGGCTTCCTTAGCCCCGCCCCTTTAGCCCCTCAGCCTCTGCCTGGTATCTGTGCTTGCTCCGGCTTCCTTGTCTTTGCTTAGATCCTTACCATGAAACCTACTCTAGATATTCCTGGGTGACCCTCTAGTCCTAATACTGCCAATTGTGCCTTTCATTGGCAAGGCAGAGGAAAACCTTCATCTGGTCCTCCAAGGTATCCAGCAGTTGGATTGGCTGGGGCAGGGAGTACTTGAAAGAGCTTGTCACTTGAAAATGAAATTTAAAGAAAGAGCAGAAATTGTCTTAACTGTGTTGAAGTTGAGCAACGCAATTACTTCCAGGTGAACAGAGTTGAGACTTTTGAGTGCTGGTGGTAAGAAAAAAAAAGGAGGGGAGTAGAATTTACTTTCCTCCAGCATCCTGGTAGTCCTTAAAACTTTCACCCTCAGACCTCCGCATATTGCTGGCTTCTAAGAAGTGTTTCCCAAGACTGAGTATACCTCTTGATCAGGGTAAGTGGTGAAAACATGCATTTAACAGGGGAAGGGGACTGTGGAATGGCTTGTATTATGCATGCTGTGGTTTATCTGCCCCCACTGGGCTAATGGCTCAGCCTCTAAAGTTTTCAGAATCAGGAAAATGACGAGGGATGCCAATTTCTCAAGGAGTGAATGGGAGCTGGGTTGGCTAGCCAGCTCAAATTGCAGAATTGCTGTTCTCACATTAAGGTAGCTTTCTGTTCATGACTTCTCTCTAGTTCCACCTAAGGGGCTTGCTTCCTCAGTAGGGGTAGGAATGTGCTTGGGTGCAGCAGCCTCAATGAACAAAAAGTTCACTGTATCTTCACTTTAAATTGGCTGGTTTCAGACAAACCCCTTAAGTTTTGGATGAAGCTGAACCAGCTGGAATAGGATGGAGATGAGTCTTCTCACACAGATCCTCTTGGGAGGAAAGGCGGAAGCCAGGTGCTAACAGCTAAAGGTTTCCTCAGCAGGAATAAATCAGTTTCATTATTTAGGCCACTACCATGAAAGCCCCAGACACCTCCAACTCCAAATGATGGAGCCTAGAGTTGAAACAGAGTAAATGATGGAGAGGCATGGGCATGAGTGTTGAAGCCAAGCAGATGTGAATTCCATCTTCAACTTCAAGTTCCAAGCTTTTAGAAAGTCACACTTTCTGGTCCCCATTTCTTCAACTTTAATATGCAGGAAATGATAACTAGTGTTTTTGAATTGAATTCTGTGCTCCCTGATTCTATGGAGTAGGCATTTTATTATAATGATACCCATAGAATTGCATTAAGGACTAAATAAGATCATTATGTTAAAGTTCCCAGCCCAGTGTCTGGTATATAAATGGTGCTTAAAATTTTTTTGGTTTCTTCTCTGTCTCCCCTTTCCTTAGGCCAAAATAGTTCTGCTCCCTAAAGAAGACCCTTTAGGCAAATAGGGGTTCTCTCTTTCATGGATTTCTTCCCTAACAAACTCCCTGGGGCTGATTTTCTGTTTTGTTTTGTTTCACCAACCTCAGTACTTTACCTACTGGTATTTTTCTTGGTGTTTGGAGACAATAATCCCTGGTAGGACATTTTTTTTGTTTCACTTGACCCTAAAAGAGAACAGACTAAGTTCTTTTAAAGGACCACGTGATAGCCAGACTATTTTCCCTATTCTCACTGGCCCTCTGGAGAGCATTAGGAGAATTAAGTCCTCCTCAAACATGCTTGGGATGCCCAGGGATGGGTTGGTATTGCAGAAGGTGGTTTTTATCTTGGACAGGTTTCACATCAGTCTATTCATTGCTCAAGTCTTTTGTTTGACTACCCAGACAGGAATTGGGCATCATATTCCTCAGCACAGGATGGTGGGACAGCTAGAAAAGCTAACATCACCAGCTCCAGCCCAGGCATACACCAAAGGACCTAACTAAGGAGTAGGGGAAATGGAGATGCCGGCTACAGAGGACTAACTTTCTGCTGGACTTCTAGCCCTACTCAGTCAATCTAACCAGGCAACTTGATTATTGTCACAAGACAGGAGCAAGGCAAAGAGGCACCCTCTTTTGGAAAGGAAGATCGCAGTCATTGAATCCACTAGATGGGCCAGGGTTAGATTAGCATAATTTTGGCTGCTGTCCTCAAAGTTCTAATATGCACAGCCTGAGCACATTTCTACTATTTCCAACTCTATCGTATTGAGAATTTGCAGGAAGCTGTTAGGGATCTTACATGAATCTACCGTGGTCTCTAAATCAGACACAATCACATCCTACCACCACCTACAGCACAGAAAGCAGGTAATAACATCATTCTCAATTGCCTCTCCTTTATATAGTGTACACAGTCCATATAGAAACTCCATAATTTTTATGAATGTGCTCACATGCATGAATTTATACTTACTTACACCTACTCTCACATTTAAAAACACACCTACTCTGTGCCTTTAAAAATATGTTCAACCTGACATTTTCATTAATCCAAGGAAACTTCATTGAAATGCTGCTGTTGGCATTTCCTGCCCACCTGGTCACATCTGATGACCCCATGCGATAAGCCACCTTCACCACAAGAAAAAGGTTCTCCTCCCTCTCATTGATATTTCTGCTGACTGCACGCCTTCTAGCTGCAGCAACATTCTCACATGCATGTATACATGCATTTGTAGAGCTAAAAATGAACAGCTGCTGATGGGCTGCCAGAGGGTGTCCTCCATTCTGAGCAGTCGACCTCTGTCTCTCTTTAGTAGTCAAGGCTTAAGCCACAGACAGAAATTGAGGATACTGAACAGGCTTAAGTTTAAAACAAAATCTCAAAGGCAAGTTAAAAAGATTAGGAGGCCTGAGGAGAAAGATGACAGGGTCTGAGTTCCATGATCATTCCTTCCCAGGCGCTGTGCCCCAAATCTTGATGGTAACTTCTGGATAATTGGTTATATTGGCTTCCAGGAAAACCATTTTCAGGGAAATGACCGCTAGGGTTAAGAAAGGAGATACCCCATGCATCCAGTCACATCTGTAAATCTTTCCCTGCTTCCCAGTTTTCCTCCACACTCTGGGCAGAGGTTACATCAGGTGGACTTGGGATGCTGTGTGCATTTGAGGAAGATGATTGGAGTGCATGGAATTCTAGTGGGATCTTCCAATCTGCAAGAATTCTTCCCTCCATCACTCCATCAATCAATAACTCTTTGTCATGCTGAGGTGTGGCATTTCTCCTGCTGAACACCTTGGATTCAGACATGCACCACACACCTTGGGACACACCTACATACAGTCACCCTCATGAAAAAAGCACCATTCAGATTGGTTTAAAAATAGCACTCATCCATGGAGCTCATTTTTCAGGAACCTGATTTTAGGAAGAAAAAAAAGGTCTCTGCTCTTTCAGAGGGAGAAAGGGTAAACAGTCACCACGCCTTGAAAAGTCCTGATAATGTCGCTGGAGACAGCATTTAAGGTCTTTGTTGAATTTTCTCCTCTGATCGTTGAATGAAAGTTGTTTATTCGCTAATACCTTGCCTGCTAGGTGTTTATAGAAGTGGGTTTCCTCTTCAGTGACAAGGAAAAGGGGAAACTGAAGCAGCAAGCCCCGACCCTCCCCTCTTGGTGCTTCCATGCCAGCAGTCTTCTTTGAGGCTGGTGGATTTGTGAATCAGCCCTCCCTCCCCCTACACAGGGGAGCCCCCAAACGGTTGCTGGCCATTTGCAAAAGGCTGTGTGTATATGTGTTTTAATTGCAGGCTTATTTGTTCCTGCTCTGGGAGTCTGTCCGTCTCTCTGTAACTCAGATCATTGCTCTCTGGGAAGCTGTAGCTGGCTGATTCCGTGGGAGACCGAGCAGGATGCGTGGGCGCAGGAAACAGAAGAGGGGAAAGAAGGAGGGAGGGAGAAAAAGGGAGCTGGAGAGGGAGCGGGAGCCGTAGAATCTGTTATTTGCGTCACTCGAGGAGCCGGGGCTATCTGCCCGACAAACACACAGAATTAATCCGAGTTATAGCCATAGCTGTCTCTGCTACAGTGGCCAGATGCGAAAGGGCGGGGAAAGGACGCGCGCCGGAGTCTGTGCACAGTGGAGTTCGCTTTGGGTGGCTGGGGTCGATTGGGGAGGGGGCTGTCCTGGTGGGCACGCCCCTCCGGGCCCAGCTCGTTGGTGCAAACTAAGCTGCAGCCTCCTCTGCAGCTGCCCAGCCCAAGCCTGGGGTGGCGCCGGCCAGGGCCGAGGCGCCTCGCCTGCTCAGTGGCTGCGCTGAACACAAAGCGCTGTCTCCGAGCAGAAGCCTCTTCTCCGCTGAACCAGACCCACCAAAGAGGAGAATCTGCACGTGACGTCAGTAGCTGATGACTGACGCAGGCTGGCTAAGGAGACTCAAGGCGGCTGCTCCGCGCTGTCTTCATGAGTCTATTTTCTCCAACCCCCTCGTAGTGAATTACTAGAACGCAAAACACACACAGAGACACACATATGCAGCTTTCAAAATATACATTTTCAAAGGCGGTGTGTTGCAAACACCACGCGATTTTGCAAAGCGTGGGTGGGAACGTGGGAAGGGCAGGGACGATTTTTTTCCTCCTCATTTGGGAATCTCCATCTCCGTCGTGGATAGCATTAGACTCTAGTGCTTTCCTGGGAAGCTCCTCTGGGGAAGGGGATAAGCGCCCCCTTCCCCCAGAATGTAAGGAATCCGGTCAATGGAGACCTGCAGCTCTAAGAATACAACCACTCCAACGCCTTCTGCTCCTGGAGACTGCGAGGAGCTTGCAACAGGCAGCGGCAGACAGGAGTTAATGGGAGGGAGGGAGAATATAAGAAATATTTGGGTATTTTTCTGCTTTGAGAAACATCTTCTGCAGTAATGCAAGTGAGTCTGCTGGTGCAGAAAAAAGTGGGGAGGGGGTGCTGAATGCACACTTAATGTTTTGGACGCAACGTTCCAGCGAAATGCCTTTGTGTGTGGAGGTTTTTTCAGTACTTGCTAAAAATAGCATCAGGGTTTGATCGTGTTCCAGAAATAGACCGAGGGCTGTACTGGGATAAAAAGCCAGCGCGGGTGGAAGAAAACCTGGACATCACCGCATCCCCCCCCAACTATGTCTGGAAATTAATTGTTGGATTTTTCCTTTCCTCTCCCCTCTCTTCATCCACTTTCTCTTCCCTCCCTCTATGTTTCTTTTTCTCTCTCTTAAGGAGTTCCCGTTTGGGTAAGTAATATTATGTCATGTGCATGCCGCAGAGTGTAAGTATGAGCTGACGCTTACTTTGTGCATGCTCTGAGGTTCTTTTTTGGCTGCTTTTTTTTTAACCTCTTTCTAAAGAGGAGAATGAGACTGAGTAGGGGGTTAGGGGTGTAGCTATGTGTGTGTGTATATATATATTTGTATATAATGAGTTTGGGGCTGCATGCAAAGGAAACAAGAGAGGGAATTCTTGCAGAGCCGGGAATCACCCTGACAAATCTCTGAATCAATAGCTGCTGCAACTCTCTCTCTCGTTATGGGTCGGCGCTGTTGAGCTCAATTTTCTCGACTGCCTCCTCCCCTCCCCATTTTCTCTGTCTTAAAGGGTGGCCAGACAGGATTTAATAGGCTCTCTCTGCGATATTAATGGAGACTATGCAATATACAAAATTGCATGGGGCTGGGGAATTAAAGAAAGGGGAAATCCCTGTACCATGGACAAATCTCCCCTCTCCCTCTGGTCCGGAAACCCAAGGACCAAGATCTTGTCTGAGCCCAGGACTCGGTAGCTGTCCACGGAAGATAGGTGCTGAAAATTCCTCCGTCCTTGGCTAGTTCAGTTCTGAGCGCCAGGGGGCGGGGTTGGCGCCAGCCGCGGTTTAGCCCCGCCCTGAATGCAGAAGAAGAACATGGAGAGGAGGGGGTTAAGGATGTTCAAAGGGGATAGTCGTGACTTCGGTGAGAGCTTTGGGGAAAGGAGGGGTGAGTGGGAAGGAAAGGGAAAAAAATTTAAAGGAGAGGGAGCGAAGTGTTAGATTCTAGGATGAACCAAGGCCCAGCGCTCCAGGAATGGAAGGTCAGTGGCTCACTGTCACTCCCTGCAGAGGCTGGGCACTCTCTGGGTCTCCATTCTCAGGCTCCCATACCTTCCCGCCAGTGGGTTTGAAAGACTTCTTCCTGATGATGGTGACTCAAAATAAGAGGCTATAGGTTGCTTTATTCCTCTGCTCCCACTTCATGCCCCTTCACACTCCCACATTCTGCAATTTCTGGGAGGTGTGTAAGGGTTGTGTAATGGCTTTTTTCTTATGATTTCCACCTCCTTCGCATCCTAGACATAGCAGCCCTAAATTACTTGGTGGAATGAGTGATTTGGAAGCCACAGGAGTTGCTGGTGCCATGCGCAGAGAATACAGGCTTGGGAACATCACTGGGTGTCTAAAAGCCAAAGGGTTTCAAACCAGCTCCAAGGGAAATTGGGAAGGGGTGTTCTCCAAGTTGACAAATGTTATCGTGGAGACCATCAATTCCCTGGTGTTGTGGACTTAACCCCTAGACCCCTAGTGAGATTCACTGCAATCAGCTCCAGACACTGTCCTAAACCGGTAGCCAGACAGGTGAGGCGGGAGGAAGGTTATCAGAGGGGAGAGTGGGGATGAATATCACGCGCACACAAAGACATTCATACTTATTAACTCTTTGGAGAGGGATAATGAAAGTGCATCCTCAAACTGGCCCACAAGGGTGGGCTGTAGATGATGGGGAAAAAATGAAGAACTCTTGCAGATCTGCAGTAAGCTTGTGTGTATGCAGGGATATTTTATGTATGTTTAAAAAAAACAACCCCAGGACGGCAAGGTAAGTATCTGTTGGGGCTAGCCTTCAAGAAAGAGAAAGGGAAACAAGGTACTCTCCGTTCCATCTACTTGACAGCAGCCTCTTGTTTTAGTGACCTGACCTCCACGTAGGGCAACTGGGTTGCAGCCCTAGTGGGGAAATAGTGTGGATAGAGTTATCTGTAACTCAGAAGCAGACCCTTTCTTGTAAAGTTCCCTTGCACAGGCTGAGTATTCAGTCAACTCATAATAGTAACAAGGGCTGTTACTGATGTTGTGGAGAATAACACAAATAACGCTGCAACCCACACTTAGTCTTGACAATTCAGCTCAAACCAAAGCTGCTGGCAGCCTCTCGGCCCACCCCCACCCCTAGAGCTCCTTGTCATTCAACCGGACATACTAGTTCCCTCCCCCAAGCCTCGCCCCTCTCAGCCCCAAAAGTTGCGTGGTTGTGTTTACAAATTCTGTCACATTTGCAAAGGAAAATAGCAGGGGTGGGGGGAGCGGCCGGGTGGAGAGGAGAGGTATCGCAATAAAGCACTTGGAACACGTGGAGCGGTGTTGTTGGTGGTGGGGTTTCCAAGAGTCTTGAGAAGGGCGGAGGGACGCCCCTTGTCCTTATTTCCCTCCACCCTGCTCTCCCCCTCCCCTTCTCAATTGCTTGGCACAATGCACAAGTTTACCCCCGAACTGGATCCTATTAAATAATTCAATGGTAGCGGTGTAATTTTGGTTGGAACCAGCACGGATCCCCAAGTCGTGACTGCAAAAAGTGAGTAATGCGCGCTGGCTGCGTCATGGCTCTAGTCACAGTTCATTCCGAACTGAGAAGGAATCGTGACTTCGCCTGGAGACGTCCCCTACACGGGAGACGGGGTGGGGGGGCAAACCTGGGGGAGACGGGGGTGGGGGGGAAGACCTATCCAATGAAAACCGCTGCCAGGGGGGCATTTGAACTCCGCTGCTCGCTGTCTCGCTTTCCCCTCTCTGCCCCGCGCACCTCTCTCCCCCCTCCCAGTCAGCGCTCTCTCTGGTGCGCTCGCTCGCTCTCCCGCTACCCATCGAGTCCTCAACAAGTTGGAGGAAGGCAGGAATGCAGGGGTTAAGCTCAGGAAACCGCAATTACCAAGATCGTGACCCTCCCACACAGTACAGTAACTTATATACTTACCTGGAAGAGCCCGCTTTGCCGCTGGGCAAACACCCGTGGGGGGGCAGGGAGGGGCGGGAGGGGAGCAGACCGGCCGGAGAGAGCTCCTCCAAGCTGGCTGCAGTGCAGACCGGACCGCCGCGCTCCCTCTGCCCCAGGACCGAGGTAAGGAGGATGGGGATGGAATACTGGCCGGTTGGTGGTCCTGGGCTCACTGATCGCTTGAGCTGAACTTTTTTCCCCAGTTGTCCTGCGCCGCAGCGGCCGCAGACACAAACTGGAGAGCCCCCTCTGGCGCTGCTGGCGCGCCGACGCTCGAAGGGTGTGTGCTTGCGTCGGTCGGTCGCAGAGCGGAGCCTAGGGGATGCAGTGGGAGGGTGGGTGGGTCGCAGAGCTGCTGGAGGGTGATGGATGGGTGGAGGGGGTGGGCCGACAGAAACTGGTAGACAGCGACTCGGTCGTCTAGAGACTTTCTCTTCGGGCGTGCTGGGCAAGGGCGTGTGCGTGCGCGCGCGCCCGCCAGCACGTCGATTCCAGGATGGCAAAAAAGCAAATATGGTACTGCCCCCCGCTCCAAGTTCTCACAGTGTTTTCAGTCGCACCTTAGCTTAGGTTTTTCCCTACTGGGGGATTATGCCGCTGGGAAGGGAAACAGTTAAATGTCCCTTTGCTCACACCCTTCTTAGACCCTAATGGGGGTGGGGAAGGCAAGAAAGGACAAGGAAAAGGGTGGCGCTGCACTGGAAAGAAGAGAGCAACCCTTCAAAGTTTGGGTGGTGGAATGGGGGAGGAAGTCTAGAGGAAAGGAGGGGAAAAGGAAGAAGGGAGGGGGGAAGAAATCATCCTCCATTCTCTCTAGTCTTTCTTTCTCTCCTCTCTCCTTCCTCCTGCAAACCCTGGAATCTTCGGTCTCTGTGGGAGCCGGCAATGACAGGGCTCGCCCCTTGTTGTTCCCCCCAACATTCTGCAGAATGGGTAGGGAGGGGGGCTGCAGCAGGGAAAGGGCGCCTGAGGCAAATGGGCCATTAGACACCCAGTATCTGGACGGTTTTCAGGAAGGGTGCTGAGGGAAGAGCTTCACCATTCTTATTGAGCATTCAGAACTTTTTTGGGGGGAGTGAGGGTGGAGACATTCTCATTTTTCTAGAAATAAGCCAACCAGAGTGGAATTTGGGTCTATTTTATAATGATCTTTGCCTGTCATTTTTCCGTCTGGATTTTCTGGCTTGTGTCCCATTGGGAGAGGTCGCTTTCTTGAACCCCTCTTCCCCAACATGTCACGCCATTCCCCTCACCTGGACAAAAATGGGAGGGGAGCCCTGGACAGCTTTTTTGCAACAACAATATTTTAAAGTGTTCCAGTCTAGGTTTTGTTGAATAATTAGAAATGGAAATATTTTTTCTCCCTCCCCCTTCTGAAAAAAAAAAAAAGGAAATGTGAGCTCTCTTCTGATTGGTGGATGACGATTTTAGTCCACACCAATGAGATGGCGGCCTCGTCTGTATTTATTTAGTGCTCTGGGGGAGTTTTTCTCTTTACGCAGCGCCTGTAGTCACGGCTGGAACCTCTGCTGGGGACTAAGAGGGATAAGAGGGGATTCGGGGGAATCTGAACTGTACCTGTTCAGAGATCCGCAACCTTGCAGCCAGGGCTGGCAGAACCCTGACAGAAGAATGGGGTGATAGGACAGACAGGGTGGGAGGCTCAGAGTGCTGGGGCGACGGGAGAGGGGTGGAGGCTGGGCTCCGGCATCCCGGATCCCCCTCCGAGCTCCCTTCTCGCCCTTCACACACCTCTTTCGTGGCTCTGCGAGGCTGAGTTGGGGGATCTTAAACGATCTGGAGAAATAGAGAGACGGGCCGAGGGGTTCGAGGAAGGGCGCGCGGCGCGCAGGGTGGGGAGGCTGAGCCGCGATGGAGCGCGCTGGGGAGACCTAGCCTGCTCGGCTCCGGGGTTCGGAGACATCCTGGGCTGAAGGCGGCGGCGACGGCGTACGGAAGAAGCCGGCAGACTCTGCCCTTCGCGAATCTTTTTGCGGTCTGGGCTTGCTGTACATAACTCAATAGCCGGAAGCCCTTACCCCAAAAAGCATTCGCGGAGGGCTCTCTCGTCGAGAAGACCGCAGCCACCAAGCGATCGCCGAAGCCCGCACCTTCGCGAAGCGGCTCAGTCCGAGACTTCCCCATCTTTTCCCCGGTTTTCCACGGAAGAATCAGTCCTTTTCCTCCTGTCCTTTCAGCGCTCCCCGAGGCTTTGGTCACCCGCTTCCCTCCGCACGGGTCCCCCGCCCCCAACTTTTTAATCGACTTTGTATCATAGGGGGAATTGGAGCGGATGGGGTGCGTGTATTTTCAGAGAAGTGGGAAGAAGCTAAAATACAATAAAAGTTTACAGAAGTTGCGTCGTTCCACCCACACCCCCCAAAACACCGTTCACACACTGAAAAAAAAGAAAAAGAAAAAGAAGAACAGGACCTGGTCATAGGGCCAAGTCCGTACCTGGAATATGAATCAGTTTAGGACATTTTATGGTCATTTTTGATCCCAATGATCAGACTCTGCAATAGGGGTATAGGGAAGCCCTTGAGGGAGCGGCAGGAGACACACATCATCCTCCATCCCGGGGTGGTGCGCGGGACTCGGAGGTGAGCAGAACTGCGGTGAATCCGGTAGCTCCGAAAAAGAGGGAAAACACCCAGGCACCGCCCGCTCCCGAGAGTGTTCCTCCCGCGCCTGCTTCCAACAGGATTTCAGGCGTTTTGCGGGTTGGGGTCCCTCTCCTCTTTTTCAAAACTATGTAGCACGGAAGGGGGTAAAACAGGCGAAAACTGGGGGAACCCCCCCCCCCACCGCAGGCAAGGAGCTTTTGAGATCTGCGGTTGTACCCGACTCAGCAGCTGAGCAGTAGCAGCAGCAGTCCCATCCTGGCTTCTCGAGGCGCCTGGTCCTGGGGAGGGAGGCAAAACTGCAGGAATGGGGAGACTCCATGGTCCCCGTCTTCCCCCTCCACTCAATGCAGTCGTGACCACTTCCGTTACCAGTGGCACAAATCAGGCCTTCACCACGTTTTGAGCCCCGTGCCCTCCGCCAGTTGGAAGCACTGCAAGACACCCTTGCCCTTAGGGACTGGGCCAGAAGGACACAAACACACACCAGTGGCCATAAGGATGGAAATAGATTCGAGGATGGGTCTAGAATACGCTAGTCCAAGACCTGAGGTCTGCGAAGTGTCACACTTCGGGGGAGGGCCTGAATTTTCCCCATATCCTAACCATCATTCTTAAAACAAATTAAACGCCCACCAGCAGCCCTCTGTCACTTAGTAGAACACCCGACTGTACCCTCTCCGGAATAAGTAAAGGGTCCCGGAGTATGAGAGTGCTGGACAGAGGCAGTCTGTACCAGCTCAGCCCACGGGAAGACAGGGAAGGCGAAGACACCAGGCTCCAGGGCTACACTAGAGCCCCGCTCCCCAGATAAAGAAGATTTTTCCTCCCTGAAAGGATTTTCTGAAAGAGTAAAAAGGTCCCTAAAATCTGCACAGGAGATGGAGCAAAAGAAAAAGGTCTGGGGGATTTTCCTTCTGCTTCTCACCTGGGGCCCTCTGTGGAGCGATGGTTGTACAGAATGAGAGGCAGAAGAGCCACATCAGATTAAAAATAGCTTCACCCTGTGTCCCTTCAACTCCTCTTCTGTCTTTTGCTACTTGAGTCCCCCTCCTCTCCCCAGCCAGAAAGCCCTTCTTTCTCCAAAAGCCTGAAGCTTCACCAGATTTGGTAGAGAGGTGACACAAGAGAAGTCGACGTGCACCGAAGGGGTTGAGCCACTGCAGCGCAGGCTGCCAGGGGTTCCCGTTCCTCTAGCCCCCTCACCCCTCCAGTCAAGGCTAGGGGTGGGACCCGGGCTCCAGGACCCCAGGGCGCGCGCGGGAATTCTGCATCGGGCTGCACCAGAGCGAGCCCTCGCCTTGCCTGCCTCAGTCAGACAACTGTTGCTGCTTGGAAGCTGCTGCTGCTGCTCAGGCAGCTGCGGGAGGCTGCACGCCTGGGGCTGAGGCTGCTCACTTTTGATCGGGTCTGGGGGCTTGGGAGAGGGGTCTCTCATTCCGGTGGGATGGGAGCAAAGGACCCCTTCCCCTTCTCTTCTCAATAAGTGAATGTTGGTGGTTTCTTGTGTCTTTTCCTTCCCTATTTAGGGTGGCTAACACAGCCTGAGGACAGGGAGAGCTGATCTCCCCCTTTCTCTCCTTTTTGCCTTTGCTGAGGTTGAAAGGCAAGGAGGGGGGGGAGTTATCTCTTCGAGTCCTCAGACTGCTGCTAATGCACACCCCCTCTCGGAAAAGGCCACCTCACCAAGGAGCCAGTGGCCTGATGGAAACATCCACGTACTAGTTTACCTGTGTCTGTTGCCAGCTCTGGAGCTCATATAGGAGTGGAGGTTGCCCCCTCTGGACCACTGCCAACCCCAACCTACTTATTCCGGGGGAGCAGGGACCACTTCTGGAAAAGCCACTGAGGAAACCTGGTCCCCCAGGCCCAGCCAACTAGTATAACTGTTGCCCACGTTAAAAATCCTGACCAGCCATTATCTCCAGAGCTAGAGTAGGGGCCAAGAGGCCACAGAGGGACCACCAGGTCACCTGCCCTCAGCAGGGAACGGCAAACAGCTGAGCCATGCTGAGCTGTCCTTTTTGCATGCTGTTTCTCTGGCCCACTTCAGCTGCTCCCCATATAGCCTTCTCCCTTTGCCTCTCCAGCCACTCCCCAAATCTGAAGCCAGCTTAACTTCTTGTCTGAGTCTGTTGTCCCTCTGTCCTCTTTCCAACACCTGTGGTTGCTTTAAGTGTCTCTGCCTTGCTGTCTCAGGTTGGAGGCAAAGGCAGGGGTGGATTCAAAGGTTCTAGGCAGAGTTGCTGTCATCTCTGACCAAGACCCTCTTCCATGTCACAGGGACTTCTCAAACTAGAGGGCTTTGCTGGCATCTCTGAAAAGCTCTCCTCTTGCACCAGCACCCCCTGGCTTGATGGATCTTGGCCCAAATGCACTTTTCTCTTTCCTTCGACCTCCTGTGCCTTGATCTCTTACAAATTGCCCCATCCCCCACTCTCTCCCCTTTACCTCCTGAGCCAGCAGGATAACCTGGCCAATCTTTTTGCACTTTTAGGTGGTCAAACCTGTCCCAGAGGTCTACAAAGGGAGAAGGATGTCTCAGAGATCACAGAAGCTGAAGAGTGTGGATGGATTAGCTCAGGAGTCCCAGGTGAGTACCGAGGCATCAGCCCTTTTTCCTGGGCAGCCTCGAGGGGGCTCTGCACATACTCCTTACCTGATGGTGAGACACAGGAAAGCCAGACATCTCACATTTGGATCAGTCCTGGAAGGCTTAGCCTTTGGCAAAGAAAGGCACCCATCACAGAAGTTATGAGGAAGGACACAGAACTGATTGACCCAGGCCCACTGTGCCCTAAACAGGTCTTGGCCTTAGATGTGTGGATGCTCCTCAAACCCTGGTACTGAGCAGCACAGGCCTTACCCAGTGGGGTCCACTGCTCTCCCTCCACCTCTACTTTCTGGGTCATTTCTGGCCTCATAGGAAGGGGCAAAGATAAAGGGTCTTTTGCTGAGCTGAATTTCTCGGAAGATACCAAACTATTGAGTTCTATTTGTTTATTTGGAGTTCAATTTAGAATGCATAAGAAAAGTTTTAGGCTTTTTTTTTTTTTTTTTTGAGAGGTAAGGCACTAATTCTAAATACATTTTCGTATTCTATTCACCAGCAAAATCTCTTGCTACTGAGCTTCTGTTTAGCTGCATTTCTGAGCTTCAGAGTCATCCTATGATTCTCACGGGAGGGGGTTTAGTTCAGAGTCTGGCAGAGAATTTTGAAACTCCAGGGCTGTTAAATTTGGGTGAAAGGGAGAAACTGAGCTACCTTGCAAATTCTTGGATGTTATATGAGTCAGATATAGGAAACTGCCAGAAATCTTCAGGGAATCCCAGGCACAGTACATTGAAACTTTCAGATGATTATACCACAGACTTATTTGTGCCAACATTTAAATGATTGCCACACAAAATTTTTTGAGTTTTTTGAATTTTGAGAATAGAACTCAAATGATAAATGAATTAACTGGAATCCTGCTTAATTCATACCCTGAAAAGTGAGGATGAGATTGTTGGCTGCACCTAACTTCTCTTAAGACCCACTTCTGAATTAAGGATCTGAAATTTATAGCATCCCTTTTAGAAATAGGGTTGTTATTAATTCCAAGAAGTTAACATCTCCTCCTCCTCTCCTTAGTTGACATTTCAGTTATGCTTTAAGAAAATGCAAAAAAATAATATTGGGAGGGGTGATTTTCTTGCCTAAAAGGTAATCTTTTTTAATCATGTTTGAAAAAAATCCATCAATGGTTAAACTTCAAACATGGATATAATATTTAGGTGGAAAGAATTATAGATTCTATGCCTATATCTTCATTTTATAAATTAAAAATAAGAACAGGTTCAGAGAAGTTATGTGATTTTACCAAGGTCTCACAGCTGGGGCTCCAACCCATATTGTTTATTGTTTAGTCTGAGTTCTTTTCTTCTTTACTTCTTTCCTAACACTATCATATAATAGAGAAAAATCATAACACAATCTAAGTTGTTGTAACTGAATCCCTTCCAAAATGACTTACATTTAGGGTTCCAGGGTTCAAAAAAAAGTTTACAGAAAATTTCTTCTGGTAGCGATCAGCATTCTGGGGGCATCAGTAAAAAGGTTAGGTGCTACTCTTGCCTCTCCCCCAGATGTGGCCTGGACGTCAGGGCCTTCGTGTTACCTTTTATCTGCTGATGAAATCATCCGCATGAGAAATGTGCTGTGTCATAGAATCCCAGCGCAGGGCTCTTTCTGAATCTCTGGCAGCATGGAGCAGCTCCATGAGTTCCTCTCCTGGAGTGGCAGTTGTTGAGAGGGTAGGAAGGCCCCATTGGAATTCTCCCAGCACCTCCACTGTGATCAAGGAGCTTTCACACCAAGGGAGATCTGTTGCCTCTTAATCCCATAGGTGTTATTTTCTAGAAAGCTGTAGGTCCCTGCTGTAGATAGAGCCACTTGACATGGTCAGGTTTAAGATTTATGGCTGACCCCTAGTTCCACCTTAGTTCTTCCAGCCTTGCGTGTTTCCACCCATGACAGCCATGCAGAGGCCTGTGAACCGTGTCCTCGGTGTGGGGGATGATTGCCATGCTGCGTGGCAATAGGCTGTTGGTGGCCTTCTTAGATTCTCCTGCTCTTTGCTCGCCTCCCACCCCTTTGGGAGATGTGCTTACTGATGACTTCTAACTAGGAGGTAAAACTCATTTCTAAGCTTAAAAAGACACAGACGGGGAGGACAAAAAAAGTGAAAGGGGATAAAAGAGATGAAGAGGTGATAAAGCAAAACAAAAGAGACTAGTAGTGAAAAGAATTATTGGAGCTGTCTAATCAGTTCTAATTGCTTGGGTTTATGAAGAAGCAACAATATCCCCTCTGGCTCTCAATTTCTCCATCCATAAATCAGGTGCTGTGGAGCCCACATCTCTTCTGTTCATCTGTTTATTCAATAAATGTTTACCGAGTCCCTATACTACCTATCAGGCCTTATTGTCAGTGTTGGAGATATAAAATTAGCCCAGTCCTGCAGAATTTCAAAGAGATGATCCATCCTTTATATTAAGCGTTCTTGACAAAGTTTGGCAGTTACTGGAGGAAAGAGAGGTTTGTGTTGGAGCTGGACAATGTAAGGTCACAAGATCAGGGGTCCTAGTAAAGATAGCTTTCCTTGGGTGCTTTTGACCACCCGGTGAAATCACAGTCACACAGGCCAGGGATATCTGGAGTTCTCAAAAACCAGTCCAGTTGTGGCCCCGTGGGGTTGGTAGGCTCCATGGAACACAGCACAGGGATTTGTGACAGGCAGCTCTTTTGAGGTCTTCAACAGAGGAGGTGGTGGAAGTCTTAAAGGCTCAAAATACTCATGGAGAGATCAGCGTGTAAAGATATCACGCAGATTCCGAACCTTTCAGAGTGTTTCCCTCCATACCTTCTGCACCCTCAGATTCTTTCCTGAAATGATGAAGGCCTGGGCTTTACAAGCAAGCCAAGGGAGCACCAGACAAACTGTACTTGGAGGGGATTAGATCCTCTTAGTCCACCTTCCCGGCGTGGACAGCCGGGGGAAGTCCACTTGCTTCCAGGATTCCCTGGAGGTGAAGCGAGCCACCTTTGCAAAGGCCAAATGAAGATGTGAAATTGTGTCCAGCTGCAGGAGGATAGGGCCACGTGAGTGGAGCTCCACTTAGGCAAGAAAGCGGCTGGACGCTACTGCTTAGGCTCGAGCATAGGAAAATCCGTACAAACACAAACCGGTCCTTTCTATCTTCTCGATTTCCTCATCGGTAAAATGGGGTGATGCTCACATCTCCACCACGACGTTCCGATGAGGACTACATGGGATTGTGTGAGAAATGGGCTTTGTGCATAGTCGGTGTTCGGTAAATGTTAGCTGCCGTTCTTATTGCTGTTGTCATTATGACTGGGAATCTTCTCTGCCTGTCACATAGAGCAATGTCACACATGGTCATAGAATCAGCAGCCATAGGACCAGAGCTGTTCCCACAGTGACAGATAAAAGATAATCTTTTCTGGAAGCATCTGTCCTTTTGCTCCATAGCCTGCCAGTGCCCAGGATTACCCGACTGGGAGCAAATCAAAAGGGCTGATGGGAAAATATTTTTTTTCCTACTTTGTGTCCCTACATGAAGATGATCTCTTTCTAGTTTCATTCCTTTTAATTCCTTGCTTTCCTGCTCTTTAAAAAAACAAACAAACAAAAAAAAACCTATTGAGGGGTTGAGGATTTAGCTCAGTGGCAGAGCGCTTGCCTAGCACGCGTAAGGCCCTGAGTTCCGTCCTCAGCCCTAAAAAAAAAAAAAGAAAGAAAGAAAGAAAGAAATCTATTGAATTTAATCACAATTGTTTTTGTAAATTTCTCTTCACTTTTTCTTTTAATTTATTGACCAAGAGAAAAAGTGATTCACCTAAGACTCTTGCCACTCACTGTTCACTTTTAGCTTATATCTAATCCTGAATTTCCACCAAGGAAAGAATAAAGGAAAATTAGAAGGACAAGAATAGGTGGCACTCTCTGCTGTTGTAAATAATGTTTTCTTTCTTTTTCATGCATATTTCATCTTCCTTCTTTCAATCTCACTTTTCAATGTCTTAAAATCTTTTTATATACTCTTCTGACCCTATTAAGCCCCCCAAAAAACTTTTCCTTTTTATCCTAGAAGACTTTTTTTAAAGTCTTGGCTGCAAACTGCAGTAATGATTATAGGAAGAATCTGATGTGGTCTCCACATTTTCTGGGCAGCACTAGAAAAAAAAATAAAAAGGACCGGGGTCATCATTTGTACCCCAGACTTGTAAGCACAGCTGAGGCCAAAGAGAAGAAAGAGATGTTTTTGTTGTTTATTTAATTTTCATAGAAATTGGAGCTTCCCCATGTACCTTTCCAGGACCTTTTGTTTTGTTTTGTTTTGTTTTTGTGGTACCGAGCAATGAATCAGGGACACTTTACCACTGAGCAACATACACAGCCCTTTTTCTCTTTTTATTTATTTATTTTTTTTGAGACAGGGTCTCACTAAGTTGCTGAGGCTGGCCTCAAACTTGTGATCCTCCTGCCTCAGCCTCCAGAATATCTAGGGTTATAGCTGTGCACCAGGGCACCTGGCTTAGTCTTCTGTATTTAAACTGACATCTTAACTCGTTGCTTCTATTCAGTGTCTTTTCTTTGAAAAAAAAATTCATAAACAGAAATTGGGGGAATATGTGAAACACAGCCTAAAGAAAGATCCTGCTGTATTCTGCTTGCAGGCTTCAGAGGTTCAGGAGGAAGAGAGCCTAGCTTGAGGAAGCAGTGGACCCTAATATACAAAAGAATGGGCACTGAAGACCAGGGAGACAGGTTTTCTGCCAGGTGCTGCCCTTGGGAGCTGCATGCCTTTGAATAACCGATACCTCTAAGTCAGTTTTCTTGACTGTAAAATTGGGATATTGAAAGTACCTAGTGGGCAGGATCGTCGGGAAAATGAGATGTCCGTGAGCGTGTGGTCCAGAGCACGTGGCGTGCACTACTCTGATGTTAACTGTAGTTGTTAGACGCAAGTCGAGATAGCATCTTGGAGTGGTGGAGCTCAGGGAGGAACAATGAAGCAGGCAGGTCAATGTCAAGGACGGAGGAGAGGAAGTCCAGGGGCTTCCACAAATGTCTGGATCTTACCAAGATTTCTCAGGTGTTGTGCTTTGTGCTGAGCAAATTGTGATAGCACCAGGAAGCTTGCTCAGGGTTTCCTGGCCTCCTGATCCCTTCAATTCCAAAAACTTAGCCCACGTCAAACCTTTAATAAATAGACTGGAAATTACCTAGGTTGACCCTGTGAAGGAGACAGGATCTCCAGGGGAAACTCGGGGATTGAATCCAAGGCCTCACCCGTGCTAGGCAAGCACACAGCTATATCCCCAAACCCCAAACCCTGCAATTCATCTTTAAGACTCAGATTTTAGGTTTGATTAAAAAAAAAAAAAATCAGGACAAGAAATAATTTCACCATTTATTTCAAGTGATTTTTGCTTTCCTGTTTTTTTTTTTGGTTTGGGTTTTGGTTTTTTGTTTTTTGTTTTGGTTAAGGGGTCCTCTTTCTCTCTTTGAAACAAGAATACATGGGGGATGGGCCAGATTTAAAAAAAAGAAGAAGAAAAACAAAAACCTACTGAAGGTACAGGTATGAGTAAGGGTTCCATAAACCAAAATGAAATTATCTGAAAAAATCTGGTCATTTTAGGTTGATTAAGGGTCTATAAATAAATTGACAGCCCATAAATTAGTTTTTTTAAAAAATGAGGAATTAAATATAGCCCTGCAAACTTTTTTTTAGCCCTGCAAACTTTATCCCTTTGTTTCTACCTGCAATGCACCATAACACCATTTTTAATGAAATACTATTTAAATAAACAAAGAAAACAGTTTTCAGTCAATGAACTTCTTTATGCTTAATTTAAAAAATATTTTAAATATATATGTAGGTAATGGAGCACAGAAACTCTCATTTATGGTATAAATTTAAAAAGAAAGAATGTATTTTTATTGAGTTTCCTGAATTAGGATTTGCTCAATGTTTATAAGACAAACATTTCTTTTAAACTGTTATATAAAGAGATGCCTAATCTAGTGTTTTCCTATATTTGTAGGTTTATAAAACCCCCAAAATCATAGATTTTCCTTCCCAAAATTATCCCTTAGGAAGTTTATCCAGGGGAAAAAAACCTGTCTCAAGTAGTTTTACATTTTAAAAAAAATCTGTATTTTAATTTTTACATTTAAAAATATGCACTTAAGCAAAAAGCAGTCATGAAAACAGTGGCTATCACTCCAAATAACAAATGACATTTAGAAAGTACAAATACAAGCTTTTTGCTTTTTTGAGGGTTAGCTGTTAGCTTTTGAATTTATTTTTAAAATGATGCTATAGAATTCTGAGAGAAAGGAGAAACTTTTTAAAAGAAAAAAGCCCTTTTTAAGTGAAATATATAATTTTTTTCAGTTTATAATTTAAAATCTTGTTTCCCAGGGAGTTGCCTCTCAGCTAATCTGAGATTGAAAATGAAATCCTATAGTTCATTATTTGTGTGTGTTTGTTTGTTTTCTGGATAATCAATTGTATAACATGAAAGAAAATTTATTCCAGTAAAGATCATCTTTTTTTTTTAAACCAAAGCTCAAATATCTAAGAAGCTATTTTATTACTATAAAATGTTAACTTTTTCATATGACTTGAAGAAAATGTAACTTTCTACAATTATGTGATGATCCATTAATACGATTATTTGAGGGAGATGTGCCACTTTCTGCTAATTTAAATTCATTTCATTTGAAAGTAAGATTTCTTTAAAATATTTTTATTAGAAATATAGTTTTTGATCAAACTACTTTTCCAGATACAATTTTAAACAAAGCACTTTTTTTGCTCTCAGAATTTTTCTGTTTTTGCTTTAGCACTAGACTGATTTTATCTCTATGCTTTCTGTATACATTTGTAGATTATAAAATTTATAAACCTTAATATAACACATCAGAATAGGTTGTTTTATTTATATTATTTATATTTGTAAAGTGATTATACATATAATAAATGGTAAATGTTTACTTCTTAGCTTTTTGTCAAATTTTTGTTTTTGTTTTTTAAATGCAAGAGGGCCTTAATCAATTAAACTGATAGAGTCTGACAGTTACTTGAGGAATCATATTATGAAACTGATGAAGTTTATGAAAATTTTCAGAAATGATTATCATTCGAGCAATTAATTTTTTAAAAAAGTATAAAACCCAGTCTCAGAATTGCTCCAAATTAAAAATTTCCCCTAAATATCCAAAAGGTAATTGTTCTTCTTACCTTGCATGTTGCTTACCCACGTGTTGATTTAAATGTGTTGTCTGCATTGGAAAAGTTCCGAGCAGACATAAGGTGGTTAAAATGATGAATTTAATTGAACATCCCTTACTTGTTTTTCACTACTATTTTTCTGAGCAGACAGGCCCAGTCTTTCCACACACACAGATCTTTTTCCATTCTTCCTGTTTACATTTACCTTTATGGGGAAAATATGGCTATTTTTTAAGTGGAGGGTGGTACCATGGTAGACCTGGAAGTGGATGCCTGTTCATTCCTCTTCGAGGGGATCAGGATTTTTTTTTTAATGTCATACACTCGTGGAGGCTAATGTACTTTGGCTGAGAATAGAGGAGGGAGGCAATGACCTCAGAAGATGTTCAGTGAGGGAGGGAGGTCACCAGCCAGGAAGCAACTCAGAGACAACAGGGTGAGGAGAGATACAGGGAGCTTTCTCCAATATTGTAGCTCAGCACTGTGGTGAAAAAACTTCAAATTGTATGCTCACTAATTTTGTGTTAGCTGCTTTGCTTGTACACATGTGGGTTTGTGCATGTGCAGGCGCGCGTGCATACACACACACACACACACACACACAAGCAAAGATCCTAACCCCCGCTTTCTCTCCTAGGTCAAACTTGACCATTTGTACCTGAAGGTAAACTGATGTGAAAAGAGTCCCACGCTGGCTCATCCTGGCCAGTACACTGACTAGAATATATGAACTCCTCAAACTTTCGTTTAAAATCTAAGGGTAGCCTACCTGCCACATAAACAAATTAAAAATTAACACCATTTTTCTCTTGGGATAGTGAATTACCCTCAAATCTGAAGTAAACCTCAGAACACTTTTTGCTGCCTTTAAAAAGGCTGATTATAGAATTGCAATTACATCTGACAATACTAAACCAACAGATCTTTAAATAAAAATTTTAATTTCTAGCCTTAAATATAGGAAAATCCCAACTATAACCTGGAAGAGGCACCATCTAAAATGGTTTAGCATCAGTACCATAAAAAAATGAAACAACCACCACCACCCTGCAATTGTCAAATTTCTAAATTGGTGAAAAGAAAAAGAGATTTTATTTTATCTTTGCAAAATACCTTGAGATCCTTGGAAGAGAAACAGTTGGTAATACAGCTTTCAACATTACTATAACTATCATTATTTACTGTGATTTTGTTATTAAAAATTATTGCCAATAAGCAAAAAAGGAAAGAAATGCTAGACTAATTTTGAAAAGAAAAGTTACAATATAAAAAGGAAAGGAAAAAATCGAACCATAAGAAATTAAAACTGATGACTATTTGAAGTCGATTTAAACATACATTTCAAATGTCAAATGAGATTCTGGGCCACTATCTTCTTGCAAGAATGCATGTACACAGGGCCATATTTTAATCATAAGAAATATATTTAATTGATACATTAGTTTTATTAAAACTCCATTGCTATCAAGTTTGCCACTATATTTTGGGGAAGTGAACAAATTAGTAGCCTCTGGAAAAACAATACCCTTTTTTTCCAAACAAACAGCAGAATTGAGAGGGGGAAGGATCAGTGAATCCTTAGCTCTGGTAATTGAATTAAGGGCTTTCTGAGTCAAAAAGATGATTAACTTTTTAAAATCTTAATTGCTCCATAATACACTATCCTTAGTATCCTAGTAATCATTTTTAAATGTCCTAATAAAAAATAGAGTACAACTTAGGAGTCTTCTTTCAGGACAAAAAAAATGCTAACAATTTCTGAAAAAAAAAAAACAACAAGGACACAAGGAATTAGGTTAACTTTGTTTTATTAATCTATCAAAAAATTTGGAGGGAAATGTTCTTTTGGGGAGAATACTCAACAAATAGAAATATATGTATATATTTGATTATACAAAATGCATTTAACATAGTGGAAAATACTCTTAAAAGATACAAGAGACTATATATTTTCTGAGTAAATTGGATCTTAAAAGTATTTTATTGAATTCTTTGCTCAAGATTTTATTAACTAATTTGGTTTTCTTTTCCTTTTTTTTTTCTTTTTAAAAATTGTATTGGTATAGCAACACTAATCTCAGAGCTGTGCTGCCTCTCCTAGTCTGAGTTTTAGTTTGGCCTTCTAGAAGCTCATAGACTGGGGCTGGTGGTGTAGATCAGTGGTAGAGAACTTGCCTAGCACCCACCAGCCCTGGCCTCAATCCCCAGCCCTGCAAAACGAAACTAACCAGACCAAACCCAAACACATAAAATACAAAGAGCTAATGAACTGTCCTTATTGTAGCTGGATCATCCTGGTTGTAGATGATCCCCCATTTTCTGTTTATATTAAAAATAGTTCACCCTGAAAAGCACATTAGTTCCCTGTTTTTCTTTTCCTCCTGGACATTTTCTCCTTCTTTGGAATTCCACATCATTCTCCCCCACTCTGCTATAAGTACCTGATCAAAATACAATTTTGGGCTCCTTTCATTTTCCCCTTAGCGTCTCTAAAATTTTTTCCCTATAAAGCCAGTAAGAATCTTACTTATAGAAAACTAACACTTCCTATGTAGTCAGAACCATCTTCTTGCAACCACTGTGGTTTTTCACATTTGGGATCTGTTGTTATATGGCTTTGGGTAGAGCAGTCTTGCTAGCAGACATGCACCAACATTTGATAAATAAATGAGTGACTTTTGAGCCAGCCCCTTGTATGCTGGAACCGTGTTTCTTCTTGGTTTCCCGTGACGGTGAAGGGGTCCATGGCTTCTGTATCCTGAAGCTCTTTGGAGGTCTGCGGTGGGTTCTCCCAACACCAACCTGAAGGTTCTCTGGTTTTCATGGAGACCTCTCCAGGGGAGCTTGTGTTGTGGTACACATGTGCCTTCGCTTTGTATGTAAGGTGTGTCTTTCAGCCAAATTTGTCTGAGGGGGCGTCTAATTGATAGTTTTGAAAAGAATAGCTGAATTCAGATCTGCTAGCTGGTAGCATTCTTTCATTGATTCTCTGACTGGAATCAACTGTCACAAGCTTCCTCTCCTGCAGAAGCTGACCTGGCACTATTGAGTTATTGGTTAGTGTATCTCGCAGAACATCCTTCTGGATGGTTGGTCAGGAATTAGAAGGAAATGAGGAGAACTTACTTGTTCATGTTGATCATTGGATTGTATAGGTCTGGGGATTTTTCAGTGATCCTTATCCATAAGATTAATGCACTTAAAATTAATCTTCGCTGATTTTCTTATTAGCAAAAACAAACAAAAAAGGTAAAGCCTAGTGGAGAATAAACAATGTTTTTGCTATTTAGGTTATTCATTTGAATCAATAACAAACAATCTTTTTTTCTTTTCCTTTTTTTTAAGTCTGTTTTAGAAAAATGCCCTAGTCAGAAAATGATGGGTGGAACCCAGGGCCTCACACATGCTAGACAAGTACCCTGTCACCAAGCTCTACCCCCAGCTCTGAAAAACAATATAACAGAATATGTAATATATTCTGATGGATCAACAGCTTCCCATCTCCTCTTGCACGCACACAGAAAACATTCACAGAAAACACACTCACACACAAAGAGAAAGGGAGAGAATTTCAATCTATTGCGTTGTTGCCCTGTTTAATCTTCAGTATTAGTGTATGCAAGTTGGCCTGAAGAAAGAGCCATTTCCCGAGTCATTTTGTATGTGCTTATTCAACATAGAATCTTAAGATTTTTATAGAACTGTTAAACACCTTCAAGACCATCCTTCCTGAACTCCCTATTTTCCACAAGGAAAAACCAAGGCAGTGTGAAGGGCACTATCTTGCCCAAAGTCCACAGTGATAAGGGAATTTGTGGCTAGTACGGGGTTAGAGTTGTCTGGCCTGATGAGATCTAACTCTGAGCAGAGTAGAGATAAGGTGTTGAGATTCTGGGCAGGGTAAACACAAACAAGCAGAGAAAAAGATGATGTCATTTTCACTCTCGTCTCTGCCATCCAACTGGAGATCCTTCTAACTGTCTCATTTCTACTATTAATTTATCCAAAGGAGACGTATTGTAGTGACCTTTCATCTGCTGAAGTCCAGGATTCAAACAGCCCCCTTCTGTTCATAGACGAACACAGCAAACGTTGATGAGCACACAAAACATATGAGCGTTCTGCTCCAAATTAGCAACAACACAGGACACATCAGATGAAGGTTAAGAAAGTACCTGGCACCCACATTAGATGTTCAATAAATATTCATTCTTTCGCCCCTTATGAGGACAGATTTAAATGGACAGATTTAAACAGCAGTGAATTCAAGGCGAAATGAATGAGGTACTAAATAGAGGTCAAATCAAATACTGTAGCGCTGGAAGAAAGGAAGGAATGCAGTGACGGCAGCTCAGGGGATGGGGCACTTGTGAACTCTGCTTTGTCCGATGAGTGGGATTTTGATAGAAAGATAATGAATAAAGGCATGCTTGGCTGTTGCGGAGTGGTGGATGCGTGGTGCATACTGGGAATGTTGGGGAACACTGTGATTGCATCATTGCATGCCAGGAAAGATGAGGAAGAAGAGGAGACTCCGAGTCTCTCCTCAGAGCAGAGGTTGAAGACTGAGAAAAGGACTTGGTGCTAACTTCTGAAGACGTCAGACCAGGAGAGTTGACTCCAGTGTTAATATTTTTTTTTTTTTTTAAGAGAGAAGGACAGTGAGAGAGAGAGAATCAATTTTTATTGAGTTTTTCACATGGTTTTCGTTGCTCTGACACTTAGCTGTATATGTGGTTGCCGGGGTTTGAACCCATGTACTTATGCATGCCGGGCAAGCTCTGTAACCACTGAGCCACCGCTCCAGCCCTCTCCAGTGGTAATATTAAAGAGAGCTTTGGAAGAGTAAGGAAGTGGAAGCAGGAAGGCTGCACGTGGCTCCAACTGGTCCTGATCATTCAGGGAAACCTGTTTTGTGTGTGTGTGGCATCAAGGGAAGCCTAGAGAGTGGTCACAACGCTTGATACAAACTCAAGTAGGGTGACACCGTTCACATCACCAGGAGCAGTCTGAGGAGCTCTGTGGCTTTTAAGTAGGCTTCCCCATGGAACTCTGTACTGGTAGTGATTTCCGAAATGCGGCCAAGTTCCTGGGCACCCTGCCGTCAGGTGTACTATGAAGTATCCCTCCTGGGGTGGAGAAGGCTCGTCACGTAGGGCAAAAAAATGACCTCCCAAAATCCAATAGTTTCACCCAGATTTATGTGTCGCATGTGTGTGGCCTCCTGGGTGACCTGTGATACTTTGAACTGCTTCCCCAGGTAAAGTGACTGTTTCTTTTGTTCAGCCAGTGGCACCTGTCGGGTGGCCACGTACTGTCTTACTCAGGTGTGTTAGATGTCGGCCTCTCAGAGAAAAACTCCTTTCTAATCTTGTTTTCGACCTTCTTTTACTAGTGAATCAAACTTGATCTCAGTGAACTTGATTCCTCCCCATTTCTGTTCCAGCCAGTATCTGACAGTAGAAAAGGATATTTTGGTGGACCTGAGAGTAGAAAACGGACCGTTCTTTTGTTTTATAGTATCCCGTAGCTCTCTTCTCTTTATGCTGTGCGTGTGTGCACGCGCGCGCGTAAGAGCGTGTGCTCTGTGCCTCCCTGTCTCCCCTTCTTTCCCTTAGGACTCACATCATTGTCCCTAAACCTTCTTTCTCTCTCAATCCTCTTGGCTTCAACTGCCCTCCCCTTTGAAATATTTCTTGTATGTGCATCTTATGTCTTTGCTCCGAGTGGGGTATGACAGGCCAGAGGAGGAAAATCCCTTTGTGGGTACAGACAAGACTCAGACTCAGATGTAGGATCAGCAGGCAGGTAGGCCGAGTGTGTTTTTATGCAGGTGTAGAGGGCTCTTTCTGTACACATTGACCCCACAGAGGCTGTGTTAGAGAAACACGTGATCTTCAGGACACATACCCTCCCCTAGACACTCAGAGGTCTGGGTTTGATTGCCAACTCTGCTACTGGTTTCTTATGTCACTTTGGACAATATCATAGTTGAGGAATTAAATGGAATCTTTTTGTTAGTAAATAGCCCCTAAAATCTCTTTCCCTTTTTATAATATTATTTCTACATGTTTACTTGACTCTCCATTCATCCATCCGTCCATCCATCTACCAGTTCTTATGTCTGGATTGAAAGCATCTGGAATGGTCTTCACCTGATGGTAACAATGGCTATTTCTAGATGGAAGGACTGGGTGTAATTTAAATAACAACAAAAAACAAAAACAAAAACAAAAAACCCTTCTTCTTTATCCTCTTCTGTACTGCTTGAATTCCTAATAAAAAATCAGAATACCTAAACTAGAATGAATGTTGGCTGGGATCACACAGCCTATGTGACCCTTAGCATTCAATTCTCTTTCCTCCTCCCTTTCTCTTTTAATCTCTCTTTAGCACATAAAAGAGGAGATTTTAAAAGTCCCAGCTCCCTGACCTATGATTCTTTATTTCTTTATTTATATTAAAATCACTTTATTAGTTTTGCTTTTAAAGATGGCTTATGCTTTTAAAAATAGTTTTATGATATTAATGCATTTCTAGACACATAAATAGAACAATGGTTGGAAGGGTGGATGCATGTACAGAGTTATGGACACTTAGGATATTAACACTCTTACAAAATGGGATCATCCTTGACCTTTTATTTTTAAACAAAATTATTACCTTTAATTTTATGTAAATTGAAAGAAGAAGAATGATTAAAGGAATTGCTAGACTTCAAATAAACATTTCTTGGTCACAGGAGTTATTGTTTCTTAAAATTGTTTCTTAAAATTTCTTAATATTAAGAAGAGATTGGGAAATTCTTTAGCAGATTATAGACATTATTTTTTATCCTAAATGATTTGACGTTAGACAGTACTAATTTATTCCCTATGGAAGCTGAGAACATAAAACTGTATTCTCCCACCTCCTTCTCCCTCATTTTGATTTTTATTGTTATATCACTTACATTATTTTATTATTGAGATTTTGTTACATTGTTGATATTTTTATAATATCAAGTTTTGTATCATTTTTGTTCTTTATATAGCCATAAGGCATCGGTATTTTCTAGTATTTCTTCTTTTTACCATATTCTTTCACTAAAGCTTCTCTATTCCGAAGTTCTTTATTTGAATGTATTGTTTAATTGGCTAGATTTCATTGTAAACACTCTTTCTCTCATAAAATAGCTCGTTGGTACTGTTTCATTTCTTTTATGTATGTTGCCTTTAAATTTGAATAGCAGTACTATTCTTGGGTCACACTGTATTTCAGAAGAGCAATGTAGTCATTTTTCCTTTGCATTTCTGACATTGAATATTGTTGAGAAGGCTGCCGCAGGATTATTTCACATTGTTAGTGATTTACATTTCCTGACTGAATATCTGGAAAAAAAATTTTTTTAAATCCCCAATGTTACATTTTGAAGTTGTGAGCTTTACAATTTAATCTTTCTAGGACCCTGGGTGCCCTTTTCAGTGGGTAGAGTCAGTGCTACTGGGCTTAATAGTATTCACTGCACGACTTTATAAGTTACTTAACTTCTTTATGGCTCAGATTTCTTTTTTTGGTAAAATGTAAATGATTAGTATACGTACATCATAGAAGTGCTGGAATAATTTGAATGAACGTATGTAAAATATATAGAATAGTGATACATAATAAACACTACTTACAAAACTGCCGTTGTTTTAGGGAAAGTTTCTTGCGTTAGTTCTTTTAATATTTTTTTCTACCGTATTTGCTGAATTTGCTGCTTTAAAGATACCTGTTGTTATTGATCCTCTCTATGTCTACCGACTTCTCTCTGCTTTGCTATATTTTCTTTTTTCATATGCATATACTTGGCTTCAATCTGTGAATATGTGACATTCTTTTATACTGTGTTTATTCTATCCATGGACATTTGATTTGTGTAATTTTTTAAGTGTGTGTTGGTGTCTATTTCTTTCCTTAGATCTTATTGTTTCCTCTCATGCTGTTTTTTTTTTTTTTCAAGAAAGAGGGGACAGTGAGAGAGAGAGAAAAAAAAGAGAGAAGCAATTTTTATTTAGTTTCTCCTGTAACTTTCATTCCTTGGACACTTCACTGGGTACGTGGTGCTGGGGTTTGAACTTGCGTACTTGCACGTGCCAGGCAAGCACTGTAACCACAGAGCCACTGTTCCAGCCCCTCATGCTGTTGTTATATCATCTTATGAACTCATGCTTTCATTAGGCTATTCTTTAGTTAAATGCACATGTGAAGAATTTTTCTTTTGATTCTTGAGTTTTAGTTTCTAGGCTGGTTTGCTTTCTGTGTGCGTGCGCTGTACATACTTGAATTGGCAAATTTAGTTTCTTTTTATCTTGATCATACTTCGACTCTTCTGTCTTCAACTGTTATATTTTCTTATCTATTTACTTTCATTGTGTTAGTGAGTTGGCGAAGTCTTGACACCCGTTTCGCAGTATTATCTGCTTTTTCCTTAGGGTCTGCAATTAAAGACAGTCTGATTTTTTTTAATAGTCTTAGAGCAAAGGCAGGAGTCACCTGAGGTAGTCTTTGTTAAACAGCTTGGGCTGCGCTCTGCCTTCAGAGTTTTTGTTACTCGTCCAATGCCAGAGTTTACACTACCTGGTTTTGGGGCACAGCCGTGTGTGTGTCTGTGTGTGTGTGTGTGTGTGTGTGTGTGTTACTGGAGATTGTCTTATGCGTGCTAGGTAAGAACTCTACCACTGAGCTATGCCCCTAGACTTTTTTTATTTTACTTTGAGACAGGTCTTGTTAAATTGCTGCAGCTGGCCTTGAACTTGCCATCCTCCTGCCTCAGCTTCCCAAGTCTCTGGGATTACCGGTGTGTGCCACCACGTCTGGCTTGTATCTCCTTTTGATGACAGACAGACAACCTTTGGCTTGAGAAGATGACCCGTTAGGAACATAGCTCCAAGGGCTCCCACCGATGGTGTTTTCTCTTTAGAGCCAGCGTCCTGGGACACTTCCTGTTTCTCTCAAGCAGCTGTTCACAGCTGTTTCTACCACTTCCCAGAGAAGAAAAAATACCGGGATGTCCTCATAGTTTGATTTTTATTGGGTTTGGAATTTTCAGGGAGTGAGAATTCTCAGGATTGGATTGACTTATCACTCGAGACTTCGAAGACTCAGGGAGCAGCTGGGAACCTTGCCGTTCTGCTGCCCAGCTCTGACACACAATTGATTTCTTTTCTCAGCTGCCACTTTTAGAGTATTAGAGTTCTGGCTGTGCCCATTTCCCCGTGAGTTGCTGCTAGTGACCTTGGTTGTTATTTCATTCGATCTTAGCAAAGTAACCTCCATGAGGCAATGCAATTCTTTCCCCTCGACTCTAGATCTTTCTCTGGGTCTCCTTCACGGCCATCTGTCTCTTTTCAATCTCTCGGCAATATGGAGAGGCCAATAGTAACAGTTTTTTTAAAAATTCATGGAATTATATGTAGTTACAAAATCAATGCATACTCTTTGTAACCGATGTATAAATATGAAATTCATATCCAAACCCCTCTCAAGCACCCCATTTCTATTTCTGTGAGATAACAACTTGGGCGTGGGAAGTAATGCTTTTTTAAAAGGGACACTTTAGAATTAAGGTCTAATGTAAATCCACTGAATAATGGGCACACACAAATTTGATCCTTTTGCACAATTAGTTAATTTGGTAGACTCTTGCCTCTTTGGGCTGTGGAGACAGGAGCATGAAGAAAAATGTAAGCTCTATGTAAGTGGGGATTTAGATTTTCCTACCGTACCTCTGGCTTCCTCAGTGACTACAACAACTCTAGCGCATAGCAACATTCAATACACTGTTGTTGAATAAAAAAGCAAATGAATGAATAGCAGGCTTCAGATATTTTTGTTTTGGAAGGCATTTCCGGGCAGCAGGTAATGCCCTGAAAATATGAGAAGCTCTAGGCCATTTGAGTTAATGTGTGTAGTCCAGCCAGGTCATCTGGTAATGGTGGGCTTATGTACCAAGGCAGGGATGGGAAAACACTCTGGCACACAATCGGGTGGAGGTAGAGATCTGAGTCTGGGCCTGGGTATCCCCTGGCATGCAGAAGGAATCTCTGGCCTATCCTTCAAGTTCACTGGATTCCAGTGGTCATGTGAAAGCTCAGTATTATAGCTGTAACCCCAGATAGGTTGTTTCATTTCAAAGACAAGATTTCACCATCGAAGCTTCCCGAGGTGGTTTTGCAGGGATAACGAGGATGGGTGTGAGATTGTACATGGCTTGGTACATACTTGGCTCCATTACCGGAAAAGTAACTCTGACGTTCACAAAACACTAGTTTGGTGAATTAAGGTAATACAGCCACAACGGACTTCACTTAATATCTTTTTTTCCCTGAGACATTTATTTTAGTTTAGTTTTAATTTCTTGGTCCAGAAGGACAATAATATCTGAAGTACACTTTTGCTGTTAATCAGACTCCGTATTTCTTCTGCAGGAATGAACACACATCAGTAATGAGTGAAGCCAATCTTAGTTTGGTGACCTATGCTATGACTGGGTATGGAAAGTGTTGTGCAAACGTGCCTTTACTTCTGTTAACCTTACTATTTAAAACACTTAGGTTGTAACTTTATTTTTTATATGTGGTTTCTCTGAGCCACATATTGGATTCTGCAATTTTTTTTCTTCTCTTTTTAAAATCACAAAGGCATTATGTTCGTTTGGGAAAAAAAATTCATTCGGAGTAGAGGAGCTGGTGCAAAAGAGGGCCCACATGCTCTGGAATTTACAAGGTGCATACACGTGTTGCTCAACTTAAAGAGATGGTACACAATGGGTTATAGAAACCAACTTGGAGTAATTATTATTTACAAATTGAAATTCCACGGCTTAATTCTAAAAATAAAAGCTCATGTAGTTTTTATTTTGGTTTTGGATTTTCCTGATTATTTTTGTTTTTTGAATACCATGCAATCTGTGCCCCAATTATGCTATATTAAGTTTACATAAAAATTTATTTTTACATCGCATTTCTAATAAAAAAAATCCTCTCAATGAATCAGACCAATATTTTTCCATATTTATTCTTAGCTCAGTGGTAAAGTTATATAAGAATTTAATCCAAATTTGCCTCTTAAAATGTAGACATAATCTGTTAATACACAGGAATACATATTACTGATGTGCTAACCTGATAATTCTGTTGCCCAACATTTAAAAATTGTTATGTTGCTTGAGAAATATTTGAAGTAAATGAAATAACATGGAGCTTTTGTGTTTAAAATTCATTATTATGTAACATAGGTTTATTTTGAATTGTAACATTTCAAATACATGTTTAATTCCCCTTATTAATTCCCAGATATATCTGACCTTATAATATGTATTACGCATGAAGACAATTAATATGTATTCTTTTAAAATAAACCATAATTTTGAATGTTAAATGATTTCTTATTTCTCTTCTTCAAATCATTAGGAATTTATCCTACATAGATATTTCTTTTGGCCTAGACTGGTGGAATACTGTGATACTCAAATTTTTCTGGGAAAATCATCTTCAGTTAAACTAGGTATTCTTTATTTTATAAAGGAGGACAATGTTAAAATAGTATTAATGGGTTTATGTTAAATACCATTTTATTTAGTTGATTCTTGGAATTTTTTTACATTGTCAATGTCAACGTATCTGAAAACTCTGTACGTTAGCTTGTTCTGCGGTTTTTTTAATGCGGTTTTATTTTTCTAAGGGCCACAAAAGTAATTTGAAGGTAGCTGTTAATAAAGTACTGGTATCAAACATTGAAACGTGAAATGGGAAAAATAGTTAAAGCTAGTTTCCATTCTCATCTACTACTGGCATGAAATGCAGAATTCTTCTGATTCCTGATGCTGAGACTCCATAAGCCCCCTGGATCGGGGGTGTGAGCCAGATCATACTGCAAGGGAAATTTCAACTTCTTACTTGTGAATACAGTTATGTGACCCTCTTTCTACCTCTTAAATGTGATTTGAAAATTGCTTAAAATTGAGAACTTTTCTAATAACATCTTTGTGGTTCTGATAAGATTTTATATTTTCCATCTATTCCAAGTCAAGTTGCAACTGTTCTCCTGTAACCATAGCAGGCTGATAATTCTGTGAATATTAAGGCAAGAGGGAAACTTTGGCTTCCTAGAGTTAGGCCATCTGTTTAAGAGTGACATTTGCAAAAAGATTCCAAGATTTGCAGGGTATGATGGCACATGCCTGTAATCACATCTACTTGGGAGGCTGAGGCAGGAGGATTGCAAATTTGAGGCCAGCCTGGGCACCTTAGTGAGACCCTGTCTTAAAGTGAAATAAATAGGGCTAAGAATGTAGTTCAGAGGTAGAGTGCCCCAGTGTTCAGTCCCCAGTACCACAGAAAAGAAAAGAAAATTTTTTTTAAAATTAAAAAAAATGAAAAGAAAAGAAGGGAAAAAACCCTCCAAGATTTGCTTATGTATTTAAGACCCTCAGGTAGGGTCAGTGATGCCTGGCTTGGTTTTCTGTGGTCAGAATATGCAGAATGTCTTGTTACAAGAATGCAGGTCTAGCTTAGAGATAATTACTTGGGATTTCTGGAGACTGAAAAGAGAAATAGCCATGTGAGTACCAGCCTGAAATTCCTTGACCCTGCTCATCCCATTTCTGCCTTAGGTGGTCCATGCAATGAAAGTCAATTATTTTTTTTTCTGTGATTGGTGGGAAATGTTCTGGGTCCAGGAATCAGCTCAGTTACTAAAAGGCTATGCTGTCTCAGGCAGCTTGCTAAACGTATTAGTCTCTGTTTTGTCTTCTGTAAAATGTGGATCATGTTAATTGCCTATCTATATTATAATCATTGTTCTGAGGTCTAATAACAGAGTATACTGGAGGACATAAAGAACTTGTATATAAATACAAGGAATTTACTATCACAAGTAATAATCACAGACTTTTCTATAGAAACTGAATACCATAGTCCCTATATTCAGAAGTATATAAAAATAGACATGTGCTCTTTGGAGACTGCTTGAAATACTCCAAAAAATTAGACAGTCTTAATGAGTTGTCTTTGATATCACAAATTCAGCCAATCTAATGACCAAGGAGCCCAGAGCATCTAAATGAGGATGATTGGCAACACTGAGAAGACACTGTAATGCTGGAACATTCTAGCAGGACATAAATGGGAAAGACCCTCTGTGTTAGTCAGCTTTCCGTCACTATAACAAAATACCTGAGATAATGAACTTAAAGGTTTAGTTAACTCACAATTTCTGGAGGCTCCAGTCCAAGATTGTATGGACCCATTGCCTTCCACTTCTGGTGGGCATAGGGATGGCAATGGCAGTGCAAACTGCTACCCTCATGTCCCAGACACAAAATAGAAAGAGGAAGAGGCCAGGGTCCCACATTCACCTTCAAGGGCATTTCCTAGCATGGAATGGTATTTAATCACTTTGATCCATTTAGTGAAGTTCTTCCTGATGACCGACTACATTCATTATTGCTACAATTCAAGCACATTCTGCAGACCGGGTTCTTTGAAGATATGAGGGACAATTCAGCTGCACCGTGATGGAATATGACTCTGGGGACATCACTCCTGGAGCAGCCCAACTCTGATGTTCTCTGAGCGGCAGTCATGGTCATGGCTACCATTTTGTGGATGTGGTGTTAATGGTCACTGTGTGATTATAGCTTTGGGACATCAGGAGAATTTCTCCCCTCCCCCAATAAATGATCATCCCACCTCTGCCTATGTGGTTCATTTAGAGTTTCCTAAGATGCTTTCTGAAACATTAGTGCATTTGTCTCTGGCAACAAGCTCAGTTGTCACTGTGGAATCTGATGCTTAAAGAGTTTAAGTGAAATCACTGCCCTCACCAGCAATGCAGGATCAGGGGACAGGACTCAAATACAGGACTTCTGTCTCTAAGTGCAGGGTACTGAGCAGGGGTCCTCAGGGAAGTTTCCCATTTTCCCAGTGATTCCTAAGTGAAATTGGTATAGCTCGGGCTCTATGTGAAAGGGAAATAAAGCCAAGCCAGAATCACCAGAACCTTCCAATTTGAGGCCAAGCAATCAATAATCATTCTTGTCCGTTCCTCTTCTGGGGAATTACACCCACTCATTTTACAATAAGATGACCTTAAAACAACACGCCTTCCAAACATCACCCTAGGAGTTGGTGTGTATAGTTGTGTGTGATGTTGGGCAAGATATTCATCTTCTCCATGCCTTCCTTCCTGTATCTAAAAAATGCCAACTGGAGTGGTCCCCACTTCTGATGGCTGTTGTGGATAGGAGCGGGTTTGTCTGAAGCATGGTATATATTATGTTAGTTATTGTGTTGAGACCTTTGCTTCATGATACAAGATGTCCAGTTTGGATATCGTAGCCTATCTTCTTGCTTCCTTTTGTGAATTTTTTTTCTGCTATGAGAGTGCAAGGGTCCACAGAAAGGAGAGAAGAGGAAGGAGGATGGGTCTACTAGTTAGTGTGTGCATGTGTGTGTGTGCATGTGTGTAGCATCACCTGGTAGAAAAGGCCTGAGAAGCACAAAGTAAAACAGAGAAGTCTCCAAGAAGAGAAAATAGAAGCCAGAGATCATTCAAGAAACCTCAAGCACTTACCTCACAGGAAAGTCCTCCAAGCTCTCATTTAGCACTTTCATTTTCCCCTCTATATTTGCTTCTTTAACCAACGCTCACTATTAATATATGCCGGATGCTGGTGTAAGTGTCTTACCAAAAATAACTCACTTGATCTTCACAAAAAGCAATGCAAAGTTGCAATTATACACCCACTGTACAGATGAGGAACTGAGTCTCAATAACAGAAACACAAATGCGTATATGATCAACAGAAAATGCTTTGAAATAACTGTCTTATGTATCCATGTAATGCCATGTGCTTTCTCCATGACTTTCACATGCATTTCTTTTATAACTGATTTCTTTTATATTTTGATTATCTAATTTCTAGCCCATGAGTTGAGGGTGACGATGATGCTGACAAGATGGAAGAGGTGGATTTGAGATAGTAGATAAAGACTGTAAAATGCAGTTATGAAAATCCAGAAAGCATGGTGATGTGAGTCTGATGCAGTGGAAGCAAACCCAGGCCGTCCACCCTGAGTGCATAGCTCCCGTTTTGGCCATCACTGGGGTTCTTGCTGACAGCTGGGCCAGTGGGAAGAAGAAGTGTTGTTCACTTAAAGAAGAAGAGGAATGTATGCATTTTTTAAAAAGTAAAAGTAACACTTTTTCGTTGCTTTTTTGGGGTGGTTATTTGTTTGTTTGTTGGCAGTGCTAGGGATTGAACCCAGGGCCTTGCACATATAACGCTCTAACATCACTATATCCGCATCCCTAAAATAGTATTTTCTTGATTTAAAAAGCAATGCCCTTCTTTGGAGAAAATTAGAGATTACACTTAATCAAAAGAGAAGAAAAATGCCCATAATACTATCACTCAGAATTAGCATTTTAGCATGTACTTCTGTGTATAGATTTGTCTTATAGAAACAGGTTCACGTGTACATTTTTCATTCAACAATTTGGCAAAAGTCTTTCAGGTAATATGTACAACTTTTATTGTTGTTGTTTTTTTGGTATGGCATATTTTTTTCTTTTTGTTTTTCTTTTTTGCTGGAGATCTAACTCTGGACCTTGCACATGCTCAGTATATGCTCTATCACTGAGATACACACCCAGCCCCATACAACATAATTTTAAATCGCTGAGAGCTCTGGTATATTTCTACCTTACTTCTGAAAGCCAAAACCCCTTTCTGTATTTAACCATTCCTTATTGTTAGAAAATTTTCAGCTTAAAAAAAAATGATTTTGGTTATCAGAAGTAATGCAGCAATGAAAACATTCATAGCTAAGTCTTTGTGAATATCCCTAATTCTTTCTTTCTTTCTTTCTTTTAAGTCAGAGAGTGAGAAAGAGAGAGAGAGAGGAAAAAAGAATCTATTTTTTTCAACCATTTTTTTTCCTGACACTTAGTTGTGTATGTGGTGCTGGGGTTTGAACCCAAGTCCTCGCACATGCCAGGCAAGCACTCTACTGCTGAGCCACTGCTCCAATCCAACTAATTATTTCGTAGAACGCATTATTTCTTTTCAGAAAACTTGTTCCAATACTGAAGTTTTTTGGGAGTCATATCAAAAGCAGTTAAATGAGTGGTAAAACAAGGGGAGGAAAGGGAGCTGGATGAGTGGGGTATGCTTCAGTCAACTGGCATAGTTCTTGGACTGAGGGACATTTCTAAATGAAGCCAGGTGTGTAAGATCTTGCTGGTTCTACAAGCACTCAAGCACCATGTTGTGTGAGCCTGCCCCAAGCTTAGTGTGTAAGAATTACAACTGTGGATCAGACTGAACCACCTGGATTAATGCTCTCTGCTACATGCTCCGTGACATTGGGAAAATCCTGACTTCTGAGTTTCATTTCCCTCATCAGTAAAATGGGAATGAGTTTTAGAATCTCAAAATTGAGATAATGTATGTGTGCCCCCTTTTGATAACAGTGGAAATGTTTGCCCGTGTAAGCTAGGATGAATATAGTTCACTACCTATTTAATCTCCTGCAGACCCTGTTTCACCGGTAAAGGAAGAAGACCCCCAACTTGGCAAGAAGGTATGGGTTCTGATCCCATATTTGCTACTCACTGGCCCTGACAGGTTAAGCAAGTTGCTTTCCTTCTCTGGAATTAGTGTCCCAATTTGTAAAATTTGTTTGTACTATATGGCTTCCATCACCAAGACTTTGCTGTGATCCTCAGTAGTGATTCTGAGATAAACTGAGAACATGAATTATTAATCCCATGAAGAAAAAATATCTTGGAAGGTTAAATCTGTACCTTCAATGGCCAAGTTCGTGCTTTCATCTGCTCCTTTCTGCGAGGCTGGTAGCAATGGATAAAGTGAGGGTCATGTCTCCTAATTGTTACTAGGAAGAAAAACTCGGAAGATGACTTTCCCAGCCCTTTTCCCAGATGGAGTCCTTTCTCAATTACCTTTCCCCTTTTCCTCTACTTGGATTGCTCCATTACTGTTTTGCTAGGTTGATTCAGATATAAAGAGATTCAAACTTTTTTTTGATGTCACAGAGACCCAGCAAAAAACTGTGAGCTCCTTACTCTATCACGAGACTTTTGAAAACAGGGATTCCTTCTGTGTCGACATATTCCCGAATCTGACGTAATGCTTGGCACGTAATTGATGACTAAGGATCATTGTTATTAAAAGCGTAGTGCTGGGCAGACAGAAGCCTGGAACACAATGGTAGGTATCTGACATCTGGTCAGCATTTGGTTTCAGACAACTAGCTCACAGTGGGAGTCTTAGGATGTAGTAGAAGTCACAAGGTAGAAGTTATAAGGAGGAAGCCTAATTGAACCTGAAGGTATGGGTTCAAATCCTGGTTCTGACACTTGCAACCTGAGTGCTCTGAATCTGTTTCCCGCATGCAAAATGAAGATGAGAAAGCTTGTCTCATTTTTCTATATATTAGTTGACTAATATAAGATTGAATATATAATACTAGTATATAGTAGGGGTTCATTCAAGATAAGTTTAGCTTTAGGAAAGAAAACATTATAAGCTGCTTTTGGGTAAAACCACAAACAGCAAGGGAGATCTTTGGGAAATTATGTTCTTGGGTGTATTTAAACTAAGGTCACCAACGAGTATATTTATTTCTTTCTCATTGCTATGTTCATCAGTGGAGTGCTTCCTGGATCTGCATGGACACACTGAGTATGCACCCCCCTTCAGTCTCTCCTCTGTAAATAATATCTGGGGAACATTTAAGGGCTTCTAGAGGAACATGGCATTTTTCCTCCTGTGGGCACACTTACAGCACTTCAAAGATTGCCACCTGGCATTTGGGGAGTACATTTTCTTGGAAATTCATTAGGGCAGCTCAATGTTCTAAGAGTTTGAAATTTTGTCTTTCCTAAAACTCAGTGTATGTGCATGCACGCTCCCTATTTGATATAGGGTATGTCAGATCATGAATACAGCCTGTTTTCTTCCTGACACTAAAAAGGACACAAAAATTTTTTTGATCAGTGGCAATGTAAATAGTCTCATAGGAAGGAGATCATTGGTTCATTCAGCAAAGGTATCTAAAATAGATAGATGATCAGAAAATGGGACTTACCTTATATCATTTTTAAAAAAGATAGCTACCAACAGCAACCACCACGAGCCAGAAAAGTAAACCTATTTTAAAAATATGTAGATGTGATCCCAAATATTCTGTGGCATCCTGTGTTTTTGAATTACTCACCCCATAGTGGTAATCTCATTAGCCCACAGGCAAATTTTACCCATCCTTCCAGATTCAATTCAAATGACATTCAATTTAGGAACCCCTCCCTTTTCTGGATTCCAGGCTGACCCATGAGCTGTTGTTCACGGGCCAGCTTTATGACAGTGCAATGACATTAATTTGTTCAGTAAGTGGATAAAGTATACAATTAAGAATTTACTGCACGGAATTCATGTTTGACAGAGTTGTAGTTGGTTCATTTTGTTTTGTTTCAATCCTCAAGAACTGATGGCTCCCAGATGGGTGTGGGCCTCACTGATTCTAGCCTAGCAGGTGTACAGGTCTCCCCAGCAACCAAGCAACTCCGATCAGGAGTAAGCAACAACTGCCCTGCAGCTACCACTCACCTTTGTTGCCCACAGACTCCTCTAAAGTATTTGATTTAGGGTAATTGTTAAAAAAAATATCACCTCAGTGCTGGTGTGGTTGCTCAGTGGTTACTGGGCTTGCCTGGCATGCACAGGGACCCGGGTTCAAACCCCAGCACCACGTATATAACTAAGCACAAAGGCCAGATGAAAAAAAAATAAAATTCATTCTCTCTTTCACTCTCTCTTAAAAAAAGACATTACTTAACTTTTTAATGTTCCTCTCATATATATCAACTACCCATTAAATATTATTTAAAATTCTAGCAACCAGCATGGAAATGTTCACCATTTCAGAGATGAAAAACAAAGAATTTAAAAGGTTAAGTTATCCTCCAGAGGGCACCCGACTGAGACATCATTGTATATTAACGCTAAGTTGAATGTATGGCTTGTGCTAGTCCTGCTTGGACTCTTAGTGGTTAGCAAAGAGTGGTTACTGTTATTCTCATTGCTATTTCTTTCCAAAGTAATGAGTGCAGATTTGCTAGGGAATTCCAAGCCCTATGTTCTTTCTATTATGTCAGAGTCCTCCTAGTTTCTTTCCTTTGACTCCTTTTTAGCTGAAAATAATGTCAGAAAAAGATGGTCACTCCTTTGATATCAAATGATATAACTCACAGGAAAATATTTTGAAAGCAGTAACACAGTCATGAAATTTTAACGTATTCTGATAATTATTTCACTGATAAAATATATTAAATTAGTAATAATAAACACGTTGGTAATTAGATTATTATAATAACTATTACATTTATGTTTATTTTTATTATTTTTGGTCTATCTTCATCATTGGAAATCCTGCTGGGTAGGAATCTTGTCTGATTTTTTTGCATCCACAGAGCAGGTACTTATGTGCTGTTTTATAAAAATATGGTGCATAAGACAATTGCTACTTACTTAGGAAGTAGACTGGAAAAGCCTGAGTTTGGTCTGGGCTGACTCAGAGGTAAAATGGATCAGTGGCAATGTAAATAGTCTCATAGGAAGATCATTGTTTCACTCAGCAAAGATATCTAACATATACCAGGTACTACTCCAAATAAAGGAAAACAGCTGTGATCAAGAGGGGCAAAATCTTGCAACAGAGGCAGAAAATGCAAAACAATATAGACGGCATTAAAGAATGAAGAAAACAAAAATGCCTCACATGAAAGAGACTTAAAAAGTAGGACAGAGTATGTGGTGACTTCAGACTTCAGACTTTAGTAACTCTTACTGTATACTGGACAGTATGGATTCTGCAATTATTCCAAGATTAAATTTATCTTGCCCTGAAGAGTGTTGGTTAATTTACTCACAGATTAGCTTAATCCTTTTGAGTATTATTTTTAAAATTTTTGATGTTGGGCAGTTGGGGAATCAAGAGAAGCTTCTGTGAGCAGGTGACATTTGCTCTGAGACTAGATGAAGGAGAGGAGCCAGCCATGTGCAGATCAGGGAGAAGAGTGCTCCAGAAAAGATTGCAAAGCAGAATAGGATTGGACAGTAGGCCAGAGTCATGAAAAGCATTCAGGAGCCATATTGTTTAGGTCCTTTTTAGCCCCATTTATGAATTGAGGTTCTAATTCCAATATTAATAAGAAGTCCTTGGAAGGTTTTAAGGAAAAGAATGATGTGCTCTGACTTATGCTTAAAAAGATCTCTTTGGAGGCTGGTGGAGGATGGGTTGAAGATGAGCAAAAATGTAATAGGGAGACCAATTAAAAGTTATACCTATTCTGATTTTTACTTTTCCTTATTATTCTAGAGGTTATTTTTTTGTATTCACTTATCATAACTTCCCATGAATGTGATATCATTTTACTTACATTGTAAGAATTTTACAGTATGATGTTTTCATATATTTTACTTTTGCATATATTATAAACCATACTTTTGCATAAGGACTTTACGGGAAACCATATTTATATGATGCTCTTCACTCACAGAGGGCTTCCTTTAACATTTTTATTTATTTATTTTTTTAGTGCAGATCAGTTGGTGAAAAGCTCTGAAAAGAGAAGTAGATTCTCACTGGACATAAAATTCTTGATTGACAAGTTTTTCTTTTTCGTTTCCTTTTTTTTTTTTTTAACCTTTTAGCCCTCCAGTGATCTTATTCCATTGTCTTCTGGCTTTCATTGTTTCCTATGAAAAGTCATCGATATTTTATTACTGTTCTTCTGTATGTGTGCCTGATTTTTTTCTTTTCTTTCTTTTTTTCCTCTTCACTGCTTGTGTGTGTGAGAGAGAGGGTTAATGAAGCTTGAACCCAGAGGCACTCTACCACTGAGCTATACCCTCAATCCTTTTTATTTATTCATTCATTTATTTATTTTATTTTATTTTGAGACAGAGTCTTGCTAAGTTTCTGATGCTGGCCTTGAAGTTGAAAGCCTCCCTTCTCAGCCTCCTGAGTTGCTGGAAGTGCAGGCATGTGCCATGATGTAAGGACTATTTTAAGGATTTTTGTATTCATCTTTGAATTTCAGCAATGTGACTACCATGTACATAGGTGTGATTTTTGCTTGTAGTTTTGCTTCTTGAGGTTTGTTGAGTTTCTTAGATCTATCATTAGGTCTTCAAATACTTTTTCTTAGTCAATCTCTTTTCTCTCCTTCTGTGATTTCAGCCACACCTATATTAGACCACTTTTTATCGTCCTTCAGTTCTCTCAGATATGTTCACTATTTCAGTCTTTTTACTTCCTGTGCTTCAAGTTCCTCTTCTCTTATACAGATCTGACATTAAGCCCATTCAGTACATTTTTAACTTCACATATCATAACTTTTTAAAAATTTCCAGGTGGTCTTTTTTTATAGTTTCTATTTCTGTACTGAGGCTACGCATCACTTCAATTATTTTGTCTAGTTTTTGCTTTAAATTTTTGATGTGTTTTGAAGTCCTTGTAGACTAATTCCAACATTTGTGTTATCTCTGGATCTATTTTTTTGACTGTTTTTTTCTTTGATGGATAATTTCTTTCTGTCTCTGCATAGCCAGTGATTTTTAAAAATTGTATACTTGACAGTGTGGATTCTCCATTGTTGCAAGACTTCATTTGTCTTGCTCTGATGAATGTTGATTTTTGTTCTGGCGGGTGGTTAATTTATGCACAGCTTACCTTGGTCCATTTGAGGCTTTTTTTTTTTAAGAGAGAGAGAGAGAGAGAGAGAGAATCAATTTATTTTATTTAGTTTTTCATGTGGTTTTCATTGCTCCAGCACTTCATTGTGTACATGGTGCTGGGGTTTGAACCCACATCCTTGCACATGCCAGGCAAGCATCATAATGGCTGAGCCACTGCCCCAGCCATTGAGGTTTGTTTTTAAAGTTTTTGAGAGAGGAAAATAGTGTAACTCTTATTCAGAGCCAGAATAGTCTTATTTCTAAGATCTTGTCTTTCTGATATCTCAATTAAATGCCCAGTATGTACAGCGAGGTCTCTCTATTCTGGTTTCTTGGATCTCCATTGTTTTCCAACTGTATGCAATCTCTGGAATTTTTGTTTGGCTTAAAAATTCTCCGTAATTCTCTGCCATAACTCACAGTTTTGCTCTGTGCATTCACAAAATAGTGTTCAGCTAAAAATGTGAGACCTTTTTTTCTTTCATGGTGCTGGGAATAGATCCTAGGGCTTTGCACATGCTGGGCTAGTGCTCTGCCACTGAGCTACATCCCCAGCTAAAGGAGACTTTTATGCATATTTCTGGATATCTACCTCTACCCCCCACCTTTACCCACTGCACGAATTCCAGCTTCCTCACCAACCCTAATCTCCCATCTCTACTTCATGGAGCAGTGAGCTCATGGTCCTCTGCTTAAGATCTCCCTTCCCGTACCCTAGTTCAGTTCTTCAAGACAGAAATTTCAAGGTGGCTGTGGGACTGACATCACGTGTTTTTCTTTTCTCGGGGATCACACTTCTTCTCTGACTATTGTCTAAACTGTGAAAACTTCTGCATCAGTTTTATATTTGTTTATAGCAAGAAGACTAGTCTGGTGCTAATTACTCCATTTTCACTGATTGTGGAAGTCTCTAGTACAAATGAATAATTTATTTCCAGTAGTTCATCCCCTTCCACCTTAAATGATCATAATTTTATCATTGAAAAATGGGATGGCTCTGACAAGGCATGCATGTATATACATACACACACACACACACACACACACATATGGAGAAAAAGATATAGATATATATCTATAGATTTTTATATATGCGTGTGCGTGTATATATATGTATATATACACACACACACGATACATACATACACACAGATATAACTAAATAGAACAAGATTATGGCCAAGGCAATGTGTGTTATTCAAATTGTTATTTTAAAATTCTGAATTAATGCTTTTTTTATAAATATGGTTGCATGCCTTTGAAAATTGTGTGGGAGAGGAAGAGTGAAAGAAAATGAGTATGAGAAACCAGAAAAGAGAGATCAAGCAAATATAAAGGTAGGAATGATACACTGGAGGGTCAGATCCTTTTTTAAAATAATTTAAAACTAGCATTTTAAGAAATAGATTTGGTAATATTAGTTCAAATTTTTAATTATTATCATATTCAAGCATTGTTTCAAGCACTTTAGTTGTTCATTTAATTTAATTTAATTTTGTTTTACTTTGTGGTGCCAGAAATTGAACCCGGTACTCATGTGTTCTACTACTGAGTTATATTCTCAGCCCAAACTTTTTCTGTTTCCTGACTACTATTTTTCTGTTGTTTTTGTTTTTATTTTATTTTGTTTTGACATGGTGGGGATGGAACCCAGAGCCCTGCACATACTAAGCAAGAGCTCTGTCACTGAGCCACATCCCCAACCCTCTCCCAAGTGCTTCTCTTATCTTAACTTATTTAATCTTCACAACAACTCTGTGATCAGTGCCCATTTTCTCCCCGTTTCACAGATTATAAAATTGGGATATAGACAGATGGCATAACTTGCCCAAGGTTAAGGATTAATAGGACCTGGGATTTGATCCTAGATGATCTGAGTCACAAAATCTTCATTTTTAATATCTATACTGCCTTCCTAGTAGAGAATGATTTTTTTAGAGAGAGAGACAGTGAGTGAGATGGAGAGAATTAGAGAGAATCAATTTTATTTAGTTTTTCATTTGGTTCTTGTTGCTCGGATACTTCATTGCATACATGGTGCTGGGGTTCAAACTCATGTTTGAACCCGCTGAGCCACTGCTCCAGCTCCTAGAGAATGATTTTGACATTGTCTCCTGTACCACTCCCTTTTACCAAACTGAAAAAAAAATCCATGGTAGTTTCTGGTGGACTATAAAACTATAAAAACCTGGTGAGGGATGAATGACAATTGAAGAGAGAGTCATTCTGTTGGGTCACAGATTTTTCATTCTGGATTCTTCTAGCATCTTCCATTTCAACAACTTCAATTGCCAGTATTTTCTTTTAATGACAATGGGCAAAGGTTGAGGGACTCCAAGATTTTCAGGGTCTTGCTTCTTAATGCACGCTTCTGGGCCATTGGGATGATCCATTATTTTTTGAGATATGAGAAGTTGTTGGGGGAAAAATATCAGTTCCTTAAAAAATTCACATCAGGAGACTTTCAACCTTGTTCCACTTCTCCCTTTGTGTTGGTGGACTGGGAGGTAATGACCAGAGCAGTTAGGTCTCTGGGATTTTTACTTCCACTTCTTTTCCTGAAAGTTGAGATCTCCTTGGGATGGGTTCTTTTTGTGATGGTTGAAATTTCAGGAAGAAAAGCAGATTTCAGTCTATTATTACAGCAAGATCATTTCTCTTTGGCCACCAGTTGTTCTCTGAGTCATGAACTACTCGATTCAGGCGTTGTTGAAGCAAACTGCCTTTGAAATTCAGAGGAGAAAGTCTGTGTTATGTGCCAAAACCAAGTCCCTGAGTCACTCAGCACACAGCAGTAAGACACAGTGAACGGAGTCAGAAGCAGTGAGTGTGGACCTTCAAGGGTCTCTTCTGTAGGAACCATCACAGGTCATAAAACCTCATGTCCCTGCAGACAGAAGGTGTCACTGTCCACTCCCTCTTCAGTCGGCAAGGTTTGTGATTGGTGAGTCAGTTCCTAAGTATTTTTTACGTGGATTGAGCCATTACGGAGCTTGTGTTTCATTTGTCACGTCTAAGGAATCTGCGTGGAACACTAATGTTCATAAAACAAAATAGGTGGAGTTTGTATTTAGAAAGATACCATCTTATTTGCTGGAAAGACCTGGGTTTAGACAGATCTACCTGGACCCATTTTAGAACAAGAAAACTTGTCTTTTTTTCTCTTGTCAACCACATTTCTGCCATTGTTGTATATAATTATTATTTTTCTTTTCTTTTTGGAAGGAGTCTCCTGCTGAAGAAAGAATCTAAAGAGATGCATAAGTTCCAGGGAACTTTCCTATAAGACTAATAACTCCAAGATAGATTTTATTTATTTATGTTTTCATTATGTTTTCTACATGAAAAATAAGTCTTCTACAGAGATCCTGGGTTAGAATTTTTCCCCCTGGTGCTGGTTGAAGAAGAATCTCAACCCCTGATGCCATTGTTTTGGTTTATTTTGTGAAGAATTTTAGGCTGTGCTTGACAATTTATGCCTCCTATAAAACCAACAAATATTCTTTACACTGTATATATTAAAGATAACTTTCAACTGACATTTCACCAAAGAAACTGGGCCACCTTGCATGATACCCTTTTGGTAAAATATTGAAGAGGTAGTATTTTGAAAGTCACCTACACTAATAATAATCAACTCTAAAAGCGTCTTACTGAAGGGTCAGTGATGCTGTCACTGACCTGTCATTCTCCATCGTAGTTCTTTCCAAATCCAAGCAAACCATTCTGCCCCCTAGCAAACTGTTTGCAAAGCTCCCTGGACTTGAAATCACGAAGCATCACCCTCAGTCTGTGAGAATTCCAGAACTAGAAGTCAATCAGAAGCTTCATGGTTGGGGTTTGAGCAAAACCGCACTACAGCGGGGTTGGCTCCAAGGTTAAAAATAGAGGACCACAGTTCGATTGCCTTTGATCAAGATGTAGCTCACCTGAACGTCAGTAAGGCTCAAACGGGCATCCAATGTAGCCAAACGGTAAACCGAAGTGACTCAGAGGCAGAGAGGGAGCAAAGATGGGCAGAAGGAATAAGGGGCTTTGTTTTTGAAAACAACCTCACTGTGAACTCAAGGGAGGGAACCTCATTAGAAAAAGCAAAGAACGACAGGACCAAGACAAACTTCATTCATAGACCTCCTCGACAGACGGGAAAGTATACGTGTATGATGACTGAAGAGGGCTGCTATCTATATTTTGGAAGTTCCTGGGCACTTGCTGTACATTCAAGCCAACGTAGTTTTTTCTTTTAAACCAACAGTTTAAAAGACTAAGTACTAAGAATGTCCATTTTAAATGATAGGCTAATTTGTTGGTAGAAAGAGCTCGAAGCTTTCCTCACTTCTACAGTAACCACTTGTTTCTTAGAAAGCTTGCTGCAAGGACGGTGAGCTGCTGCTGAAGCTCGCCTTTGTCTTAGTGATTGGCCTTTGAACCTTGCTACACGGTCCCGTGGCAGGACCTGGCTCAGTTGTCCATTGACTTTCATGAAGGCATCTATGGAAGGTTTTGAAGTCCACCGGTTAAAAGGGGGAAGTGCTTTTGTGTTTGATCAGAATGCTGAGTCACACTTTAAAGCAGCCACACTGCAAACAATGTGAGAGGGCTTTCTTCATAAACATTGGCTTTGAGTAAGCCAGCCTGGGTCCTGACCCTTAATACATGGGGAGCAAATCTCACAAGGTCTCTAAGCTGCACTTACCTTTACGTTAAATATCAGCATCTATTGAGCATTTACTGTATACCAATGACTAAGCTCCACCTTTTATTCATTTAAAGCTCACAACAATATCATGAAGTAAAACCTTATGGTCCCCATGTTTTTGTTTTTTTTTTTAAAGAGAGAGGGACAGTGAGAGAGACAGAGAGAGAAACAACTTTATTTAGTTTTTTCACATGGCCTTAGTTACTCCAACACTTAATTGTGTACTTGATGCTGGGGTTTGAACCCGGGTCCCCGTGCCTGCCAGGCAAGTGCCGAAACCGCTGAGCCACCGCTCCAGCCCTTATGGTCCCCATTTTACAGATAAAGAAAATGAGGTTCAGAGAGGCTATGAAACTTGCTCAAGGTTATACAGCTAGAAAATTAAAGAGATTCAAATCTTCACCAGTCTTCTTTCAAAGTCTGAGCCCTTAACTTTGGAATGGGGCTAATAATGGCATCGTCATTGACACTGTGAGGATCAAAAGAGAGAATGCACTAAAGTCATATATGCCAAATAAGGTGTGATAATTGTTAGGATGAGACCATTTTGGAAAAGGGAAAACTAAGAAATTGTTTCCTGTCATAGTTTTGGGGCAGTACATTCAAATGCCTATAACCAGAGGTTACTGTTTCTATGTTAACCAATTCAGAGTATCTTGAATATATTATTTTTCTTGACAATACCCCATCAAAGTATTTGATGTGATAAGCTGCGTAGATAAGGCAGGATGGATGGTCATTCCACTTCACACTGTGCCCGTCTTTAGAAAGCCGGCAACCTAAAAAGACTGAAGAAAAGCTATTCTGGTCTATTTGTTACCTCCGAGCCAAGATGCACTTAAGTTAAACGTTTAAGTTTTGAAGACCTCGGCACAGAAGTTCAAACCTAACACCCCAGTTAACACCAAGTAGATCGCCAGTAAGCAAGAAAATATTACTCGTGTGCTTGTTGGCATAAGAGGCTCCGTCTATGAAATGGAGATATAGTGTTTCTTAAATGTTTCCCACAATAAAACGTACACAATACCAAGTTATTTTTATGTTCAAATAAAAGTTTGAATGGACCCCAATAGTCAGTTTAGAAGCACAGTGATCAAAATGCTTTGTAGATTTACAGTTAAATACAACTGAAGCAAAAAAAGAGAGAGAGAGAGAGAGAAAACAGCAGGGTTTTCAAAAGATTTGTCTCAGGCCTGTACACCCTTTCTCAGAAATAGATAAAATCCTAGTGTTTGGGCCACAAATGGGCTTTCCCCTTCTGCTGGTTCGGTGGGCTCCTGGCCTCCTCAGGCCTCTGCTTTGGCTGTCTATACTGGTCTTCTGCAGTCAGAACTCTCTTGACAGGTGGTGTGTGAAGTACAAGGGAGGAGTACTCCCTCCCCAATCATTTTGAGGGAGTCCATAAGACACCCCTGCCCCTAGCCATCAGCAGGAAGGCTGTGGCCCCATGGACTACCATGTCAGGCTCTGGGTAAATGTGCCTCTTAGCAGAGTCTCGCTTCCCACAGTCCAGTTTCCATAGTACTGATGGGTTGATTAAATCGGTCTGATATTTTAGGGTTGTCAAGACAGATATGCATATAAATAATGACTAGATCAAGAGTAAATAATAACAAGTAATAGCTAGATCACCCAGTATGTCTCCCTATTAACATGTAAACCTAAACCTTACTTTACAGATAGTGTATGCTTTAGGAAGCCTGGAGTCTAAAAATTTAGAATTCATGCCCTTACAAAGAAATATTTTCCAGATTCTTCAATTTCATGGTGACAATAATTTCCTAACTAGGAATGAGGATTTTTAATCTGATTAATATCTTTTTCCTCCCTCAGATCAGGAGTCTGTTGATAAGAAAAAAAAAATCTTTGAGTTATGAACTTACATCACATTTGATACATGTTTAATAATTTGATTTTATTGAAAAGAATAGCATCTTCTAAAATTGAGGCTGCCTCATAAAATCCACTGAATGGTCCTCATGCTTGTAGATTGTCTTAACTGATCTGCATCTGCTAAACTGCAAAGACTTCTCTCCTGAAAACCAGAGCTCCCTCCTGCTGAAGGTTTTGCTGAATCACAGACGCAGTTATGGATCTAACATTCCAGCCTCTCCTCTTTTGTCCAAAAGTAGGAAGGGGTTTGCACCCCAATCATTTTGAGGTGGTTTTGCTCCCTTGCATGGGCTCTGTCCTTGGAGTGGATTCTACAGGGATGGATTACCTCGAGGAGGGAGAGACAGGAGGAGAGAGTTGAACATTCTGCACAACATTTGGGGGACAAGAAGTTTTCCTTGTGACTTTCCTATTAATCCCTGTTGATTTCTCAGAGCCCTGTGGCCCTCAAATACTCAGGGATGGGTTTTACTACCTCCAGTTGGAGCCTCACGTTTATCGAATCAGGAAGAGGACTGAGAATTGTTTTTAGGATAAATATAAGAGGTATAAATAAGAGAGGTGGGAAACAACACCACCAGATTCTATAAAGAAAAGAATGCAGCTGATTGACACAATGTGAAATCGTTTTTAAAAAGTGATATTGTGGTTTTACTAGCCCAGCCTTCTTTCCCCCGGATTTTACTAGATTTACTTAGAGAAGAAAAGAGCACGGACAAGGAATCATCACATAGCAAACGAAGAAATCGATCCCCTTAAGAAAATTTATTTTTCAGTGGGATGTTACAAAGATACTTTCAGATGCACCGTAACCCCTGGCTCAAGAAAAGACCATTTTTCCAAAGGGAGTCATGAACTTTAACTTTGGGATGGGGTCTACAGTTCTACAGGGTTTATGTTCAAAATCTGTGCTTCGATTTTTTTTTCTTTTCTTTTCTTTCTTTTTTTTTTTTTTCCTAACTCAACTTGATTCGTATTCACTGGCCATTTGTGATGCCAAAGAGCACGCTTTCCAGCAGTCATGCTGTGGACCTCAAAAAAAAATACCAACAACAATAAAGACAGAGAGGGAAAGTAACACTACTCGAGGAACGTTTTTACGTCCCATTGAGTAATAAAATTCAGGATGTGTGTGCTTTTTACATTGTGTAGCTACAGCTTGTATTCCAGATCTCGATCTAGAAAAAGAGAAATTTAATTTATTTAAAATGGCTAAAAATGAAGGATTCCATGCTGCTGTGTCTGGGTCAGGACAGTACTAGTAACTATTTTAGCAATAAGCTGTCACGTATTAGAGCTTCTGATTCACTCATATTTTTAACTCTCTCTAGTCTGCTGTTACCCATTTGGGAGAAGGATGACGCTTCAGTTTTTTGGTGACTTTTTTTTTCGTATCTATCACACAACATATTTTTTGAAAGGTAATATATAGATTACATATACATCATCTTGTGAAATGATCATTAAAGTTTTTAAAAGAATTTCAACAAAATTTAATTGAACTAATTAATCCTAATTTAACAAATTAAAGTATTTCTGCATCCAGTTTTCTTTTCTAAAAGGAATTACCTCTAAGGAGCAATTTAGCAATGTTTAAGAAAACATACTTTTTTTTTTTTAGTTCGTCTTTTTTATTTTTGTAAAATGGGGGTAAAATACTTTTATTGGTTCGTGAAAACTGGGGGAAGAAGGAGGCAGTAATTCACATTTTCCTGCTCAAGTGCCTGATTAAGAAGATCTATCATGGGCTTTCGAAAGAGGAAAAGGAAAGGCCTAGTAAATTTTAAAACATCTATGCATACAGCCGGATCATGACTATTTAAAATGATACAAGATTTCTGGAAGCCTTCAGATGCAGCAGTGAAGTTACATGTACAAGACTGAAAGAATTATAATTCAAAATACAGTTTCGAAAAAGAAATGCAGTTTCAAAAATCACAGTCCCTCCAAGCCTTGTTCAGTCTACTTACTTGTCTAGACATGTAAATTGAACTGAAGGGTTGAAGCAATTATTCAGATAATTCAAAAGAAAAGAAACCTCCTCCCTGAAAAGAAGATCTGGGGAGGCTGAACCACCTGGATTGTTCGTCTTCACTGATCAATTCACTAGATAATTGTACTTCATTCTGAGAGTTTGAAGAGGGTCGCAAAATTTGAGTCAGGGAGAAATTTCAAGACCATTTATTTTTTTTCTTTCTTTCTTTCTTTCTTTTTTTTCCTCCCCCTGTGCATCCCACTTCAATGAAATACGTATAAAGAAAAAGAAAGTTAGAAAGGAAAAGAGTCTTGGAGAATCCTCTTTCAAGAATATGTAAAGTTATTTTTGTAAGGGATAAACAAATATTAACTTAGTAATGATCTCTTCTCTCCAAAAAAAAGTTGTCAGAAGACTAACCTTCTAGGTACCTTTCTTTTGCAGATGAGATGACCAGATTTAACAGAAGAGAAAAGAAATTCATTAAGCTATGTATAAACTGGATTAATAGCTTAGTTCAGATGACATAGTATTTGCATATTCTTGTGAATTCCACAATTTAAATAGATACAGAAATTGCTACCTATATACTTATATATGTGGCACACACTAGGGTAGTTATTGATAGATGGCAAAATAATAGTCAATTAAAATTCTAAAGGTTCAGAAAATCAGAAGCAATTACATCAATCCAGCCAGCACAAGACAGACAGCCTTTTGAAAACATTTTGAAAACCTATTAAGAATATATTTTTTAAAACTTTAAAAAAATTCACATAATACTAAACTGGTTTAAAATTTCAAAGTAAAAAATCAGGTATATTAATAGTCAAGGAACTATATCAGATATTTAAATTAAAATTTGAAATGCATTCATGCCTGAAATCTGTATTGTCAAGACCTGTCATATGTCCTATTAGAAAATTAGAAGTATAGTATTTGGACCAGGAATAGTTACATGAGTATGAAAAGTAAGCTTAGTATTTATCTCTTTTGTTTTTCAAATATAGACTTGTGGAATACATTCCACAGAATCATGCTAATTTTAAAATTGTCTTAAAGGTAAATTCAGGCACACACAATATTTAAAGAGCAGTTCTACAGACAAAATTATCAAAACAATGTTTCCAAATATCAGAAATGAAATGACTATTATCTGTTTACAAAAAGCCTAAACTTCCTAAAATTAGATTGACAAAATATAAAAAGAAAACAAAACCAAAAGTTAAATTTTCTCCAAATTTAACTTTTCAGAATATTTATTGCAATACTGTAATATTTGAAAATTTTTACTAGAAAGTATATTTAAATATTTTAAGTTTTCAGCCTAAGGCTTTTCAAACCCTGTCACAACATAATGGCAATAATCACTAAATGCATAAGTAAGTCATGGTCTTGTTAAAAAATTATTTAACAATTAAATATCTGAAAATATTATTTTTTAGCTTTATGTATTTTCAGAATTAAAATAAAAATAGGTAATTCTAGAATAACCTAAAAATTTGATCATTAATTATAGAATAAAGCTTTGAGTATTAAATATAATCTGGCAATTGATTTATAGTTCACAAAAAACAGATATATCTAAATATTTTTAAAAACTCATCTAATAGATCATCAGCATATGACATTTTATCACATTTACGTAAACCTTCTTTTAAAAGAATCAACCAAATTATATAGAGTATCTATCCCTGCAAATTGCCTGCTTAAATGTTTATCAACTAGAAATATTTTGTTGAAGGCAAATTGATCATTATAGAAATTCATTGTTAACTCAGTCCCTGATTCTGAAATGGTATCTGGGATTACAATTAATAAAAATGTAAAGAAGACCAAAACAAAGAATTTTGGCTTAACAGTTGACATAGGATATTGTTAAAAACCAATATGATTACTTATTTTCTTTCACAAGAAATTTTTGGCAATTTCTCAATTTTAATATGAAGTATTTCTAATTCACAAATATTTTTACTTGGGAATGAAATTATTATAAACATTTAAAACTCTTCCTATACTTTTAACAACAGTTCAAATTCTTGATATTTGATCAAACACTAGTATTTGAATTATTAAAAAGATGAATAAATTTCATTAGTCAAAAGTTTTATTTTCTTGAAAACCAAAGAGTTCCTAAGAAAATATTGATTGCTTAAGATTTTCTTTTGTTTTAAAACTTTTTTAATACTGAATTTTTAAAATTCTGCATTGTATCTATTTGTAAAACAAGTATGCATTCTGAATAAAAGTACTATTTGGTAGCATTTACTAAAAATTAAAAGCAATATTACCTAAATATAGTAATTTCTAATTTATTTCAGTTAAACTGTTTTTCGATTGGTAAAGCAGAGTAACAAAATTTTACTTTCAATTCCAACCATTTAAGTAATTTGGTATTTTATTGCTCAGTTGGGGTTTCTTTTTTTTACCTTTTAATTGGAAATATAAATCTTTTATTTTCTTCAATTTGTTTTTAAATGTAAAAATAGATATAGAATCTAGAATTTGTTACACATTCATTTATTAATTTTTTAAAAATGCATAAAATAATATTTTTGTCTTACATACAAATCAATGAACTGGTAGCAAGAAACAGAACTATATGACACATTAAACTTTTGTTGCATATTTTGTGAAGATGCTAAAACAATGATTTTATGGAAAGGAGTGATTTTATTTTATATAAAATCCATAGTATCTTAAGTTATGTGTTGGAAGAAAAATGACAATATTCTTTGCAAACTTTCTATTTTGCTATGTCTTAGACTTAAATGAAATAGCTGCAGCCAGTTACAATTTTAATGCAAAATTTACCTCAAAAGATAGTTTATAATCATATCTTACTAGACTAAATATTTGTGATACTATAGAATTAAATGTTAGACATCTAATTTTTTTTTAAAAGGAGAGGTATCACCCAGAAAAATAGGAACTATTATCGAAAGAATCAGTGGAAAGGGAGCTTCAATACAGTTTTAGAACCTTGAAATCCACAGCTAAATAGCTGCATTTATTTTACTTAATTAATCTCACAGTTTTAAAAGTTAAGTAGGGACAGGTGGTTTTAGAAAGTGCTAAAGGTTACATGATTCAGGTCTAACTACCTAATGTTTATAAACCACCCAGTGCTAGGCACCATCGGGCAGGATAGCCCTGTGCATTTTTAAAACATCTTGATATTAAGTAAGCAAATTAATTATTTTATAGTAATCATGCTTTATTGACATAATTTATCTAAATACTTAAATAATAGCCCTTGATTTAAAAAAATTCGCTTAATTACAACTAACTATATTTAAGGAAAAAATAGTTTTATGAGTTAAAATAAAAAGTGACATAATTTGACAAAAAAAATTTACTTTGAAGTCTTATTTTTAATAGTAGCCTTAATTGAGAGCTAAAATGTCAGTTTACTCAATATTAAAAGACATATTTTTAAATGGTGATTTTAGATTTGTTAATATGTAATTTTTAATTAGCTTTTTAACACTTTAGAGTATTAAGAAATCTGTATTCTTTTATCTTAAAGTAGTTGCCAACATCGATGAAAGACTAAAAATTAAATTGTGTTCATTTCTCAAGTATATTTTCAAGTATTCCAAACTGATATTCTTTTCTTTAGATTTTTGACTAAAGAATTTTGATATAATGCTAATCTTTAAAATCTTGATCATGAGAAATAAATCTTTAAAATTTTTGACTTTGCCTAACATTATAAAATTATTTTATCTGTGTTAAAATAATATTATTAGAAATAATTCAAATTCACTGACAAAATTTTCTTTTCACTACTTTTAATGCAAATAATATTTTAAAAGTCTTCATAATGGTCCATAAAATTTTATCATTATGAAATGATTTTTTGTAGAATGTCTACAAAAAGAAACAAAGTTATATTGCAACATGCCCAATAAAATAAATATTACAAAGTAATGATTTTTTTAATTACTAGGGAAATTGAACCTTCTCTAATGAAACTTATTTTCCTGTTAGAAACAAAAATTTTTCTTCATTTTTTTGTCGACTTCCTGTGTCTTATTTTTATAGCAATAGCCCATTTTGCTGAAGAACTTTCTATTTGTAACCTACCCCAAATAAAAGATTTATTTTAAGCATTTTCAATGACATCATTATTGGTTCTTGCTTGGCAACTATCGACTATATCTCTTTTGCCGTCCAAATGTTATTAGAAAAAAAAAATAAACCCTTTGGTCTTGATCACTTTCCATAGTCACTGTTAACTATAATTTTAAAAAGCATTTTTAAAATTCTCAAGATTTGCCAGGCATTCAGATGGGCACATGCTTGCAACTTACAGGAGAAAATAAATCACTTATCCATAAAGATGGTGAACAAATATAGATGTAACATGGGGGCAGGAAGACCATTACACCCCCCATCTCACCAATTTTTTTCAGACTACTTAAAAGTACCGAGTCCTAATACAGATTTGGCCAAATTAGAACTAGTCTGCAGAGCTGTGTTAACTTTCTAAATCTTTTTTAAAACCTGCATCTGGGTGGCAAGAGAAATCAGAAATGAATGAATATATGGAAACATACCCTCATATACTTTAGATTTGATTTGTTTATTATATTGCTGGCTCTAACTAAACTGTGAGACTGCATTATATCATTGGTAAAGTTATCCCAAAGCTCTCTTTAAAAACTCTGAAATATCAAATCATCATGTGGTATGCCATAAATATATATATAATTTTATTTGTCAATTATACATTAATTTGAAAATAATTTTTTAAAAAGCTCAGAGGTTCATGTAAGTAATTTTCAAATAAACATTGTTGACTTTTACAACATTATTTGACTGCTTAATCAGAAGTGTTATTGACTATATAATATGAGCATTTTAATTAGCTTTTTTTTCTAAATACCAGGATTGAACCCAGGGGTGCTTAATCTCAGCAACATCCCTGACCCTTTTTATTTTTTATTTTGAGTCAGAGTCTCACTAAGTTTCTTAGGGCCTAAGTCGCTGATGCTTGAACTTGTGATCTTCCTACCTCAACCTCCCAAGTCTCTGGGACTACAGGTGTGCACCACCATGCCCAGCAATAGGAGCAATTAAGAATGACACTCATCCTGTCTGATAATCCATGCTATTAATCTCATAACCACATTTTCCTCAGTTTCTGGGTCTATGCTTATAATTGATGCAAAGCATTTACTTGATCAAACATGATCCCATTCCTACCAATTTTTGCCCTTGTTGATGGATTTGGAAGTTTACGTACCCAAGGGGAGTGCGTCTGAAAAATCATCTTCATCTCTGTGTGCCCAACCTGGAAAGATACAGTTAACTGCCAATTCTGACGAAATCTGTTTGCAACAGCTAGATCCCTTTGTGTTGAACAGATTAGACTGATTTCTTAACACGATGTAATAACTTTGATAATTTACAATTCTCAAGTGATCAGTGTCAAATGATTCTAATGGGATCCTGTAAGGACTTGGTATTCAAGTTCTGGCCACTTGTGGTATTCTTATTCTTGATAGGCGTAAGATGTGTTCATTATCTTTGAATGTACTTTCAGAAAGCTATTATATTTTTTTGTCCTTGATGTTTGTTGAATTTTCTCTTCTTCTAAGCCTTATGTGTATTGAGGGATTCTAATCAGCATAGGTGATGGTGGTTTTAACTTAGAACTGTGTGATGGCAGGTGGTTGAAATCTTTCCTGGTTCCATTCCTGCAGTTGATTGACCTTGCTTAGGTATGGCATTCTTATTGTTATTGTTTTCAGACACCAGATGGGAGGAATCTGATTCCATGTTGGGAGACCTGACTTTGGTTCTGGGTCTGACAGTATCTGTTGGGGTAATTATCCATGCTAATTCCTTGTCTGCAGAAAATACTTCATGTGCTCCAGAGGATTTCTTAAAAGTATTAGATGCAGTGACACATGGGTAGACATTCTGGAAAGGGAAATCTCAGACTGTAGGAAAGTGAATTGGATGGGGAGGCAAAGTCCTGACTCTTGAGCTTTTGGTTGTATGACTGGACAAATCACTTCCTTTCTTCCTTATCTACAAAATATGAAAATTGGACTTCCCAGCAGTTTGGAAGGCCGAAACAGGAGGATTGCAAGTTCAAAGTCAGCCTCAGCAATTTAGTGAGGCCCTAAGCAACTTAGCAAGACCTGTCTCAAAATAAAAAAATATTTTAAAAGGGCTGAGGATATGGCTCAATGGTTAAGCACCACTGGGTTCAATTCCTGGAACCAAAAAAGAAAAAAGAAGAGAGAGAGAGAGAAAAGGAAATTGGACTAGATGATTGCTTAATCCTTAATCCTGTCTAGCACCTCTGATAACCTATTAAGAGGGGGTGATAGTGACTGTTAGGTCAGGTGTCTGTCGTTCACCAGGCAGCAAGGGACCCAGCTGTACTCAACGTGGAGATTGGTAGAGTGCACTTTAATTTTTTTTCTGTGCTCAGGTAATGCCCTACATTTCAGTTTGCTTCTTATGCCTCGAACATCTCAGGGGATGCTGCCCTGGAAGTTATTCCAAAATATGACAACCCCCCATGCTTCCAGGTAGCTGGCACCCAAAAGTAAGCTGTCATGCCTCAGATTATACTATGGGGGAGGATGGATATTCAACAGCCTCAATTTCTGTGTTTCTATGAAATTTATCACTTTTTTTTTTTGATACCAGGGATTTAACCTACAAGCACTTAACCACTGAGTTACATCCCCAGCCTTTTTTTTATTCAGAAATTTATTTGTTGCCCTAGATAACTAAGTATATATTCATTGGTTCTGAAATATTTGATAACATTTCCCCCTCAATTGTAACTATATATCATCTAATAAATAATAAATTTAAAAAAAGAAATTTATTTGTTGAACAATCAAACAAGCTTATAATGAAATAATCTAATTTTATATATATATATATACACACACACACACATATAAATATATAAATTCTCCCAGCTTTTTTTTTTTCTTTTGAGACAGGATCTCTCTAAGTTACTTAGGGCCTCACTAAATTGCGGAGGCTGGCTTTGAACTTGTGATCCTCCTGCCTCAGCCTCCTGAGTTCTGTGGTTATAGGCATGCTCAATTTATCACCTTTTAAGAACCTAACTGGAGACAGGTACACTGCACATGCCTATAATCTCAGTAACTTCAGAGGCTGAGGCAGGAGGATCCTAAATTTGAGGTCAGACTCAGCCACTTAGGCTCTAAGAAGCTTAGGGAGATCCTGTGTCAAAATAAAAAAAAAATTAGTGATTTAGCAAGACCCTGTCTTAAAACAAAAATAAATAAAAAGGACTGGTGATATAGCTTGATGGTACAACACCCTGAGTTCAATCCCCAGGACCAAAAAAAAAAAAAAAAGGAGAAGCACCTAACTGACCGGCTTATTCAAGATGATGGAATTTTTTTACTGCCTTAATCAGTGTCACCTCTATTGAAAATTGGCCTTAAAATAGAATTTTAATAGATCAGTTAGAGTTCTCCCTTTCTCTCTCTCTCTCTCTTTCTCTCTCCCTGGTAGTGGGGATTGAACCCAGAGCTTCATGCATGGTAGGTAAGTGCTTAGCACTGAACTATATCCCCAACCCTTTTTATTTTCATTTAGAGACAGAGTCTTGCTAAATTATCCCGCCTGGCTTCGAACTTGCGATCCTCCTGCATCAGCTTTCCACATAGCTGGGATTACAGGTGCCTGGCTCAATTTCTTTTCTTAAAAACAAAAACGGTAATTTCGTCTTTCAAAAGTTGGAACTGTTGGTTGCTTGGACACATGACTTTGACTCCTCAAAGGAGGTTAAAGTTTGGTGCTATCGGAAAACCAAAGAAGGATGGTATGGCCAGAAAATACAGATTGGGCAGAAAGTGAGGAACCTCAAGTGCCTTCTTGTAAATATTAAATAAGCTCTAGGTTAGTGAAGGTCCACACGTTTTCCCTCCAAATTCTTAAAGACATCTTCTAATTTGTCCAGAGACTATCTATCCTAATAGGATCCAGCGGGGCTCCTTTTAACCCATCCCGTAAAGGAATCTGTCAGAGTTAAAACTGAGACACCCTAAGGTCCCAGATCAAGAAGTTGCATAAACAAGATTAAAAAAAAAAAAAAGGTAGGGTTCTTTCCTCCCCCACGCTCTCTCTTGTTTTCCCTTCCTTCCTTTCTTCCATTGTAAGAATTATTCTCTGTTAAATTCTTAGCCGCTCTGGACTAAAGGTGTCTTGCAGCTCCGAGTTACAATGAACAGTGGATTCCGAGAGAAAGTCTCCACCCTTTGCTCTTTGATTTAGAACTGACACTAAGGATCAAGTCCTTCTTTCTGAACTGTCCTTTGGATGACGTCCTGGGCAGCCTATGTTTCCTCCCTTCAGTGCCCTGTTCTTTCCCCACATCCCTCCTCTGGGACCACCCCAGGGCTAGAGAGGACTCTGGGAGGCAGTGGGTAGATTACTGGCCAGCAGGGGGTGCGGGAAGGGGAGAGGCACGTGGCCAGCTTTGTTTCCTCCTTCTGAAGAGAAGTTGTCAGAAAGCACAACTCTTCATCTTTTGTTTTTATAGTTATTCCCTGTCCCAGCCCTGGTGTACCATTTGGCAGTTCCCTTCCCTTGAGGTCTTTGTCATCTGTTTAGGAAGATAACGATTCAGGCTTCAGTGGCTTGGCAAGTAATTTTACCTCTGTGATCTTCATCTATGGAGTAAATGAATTGAGTTAGTTGATCGACAAGGGTCCTTCCAACTTTAGACCCATATTTCTAGGGCGGGGCATGTAGAGGTTAGGAGAATTTATCAGTTGAGTAAGTGATGCTACTGACAGCCTGTTTCTGGGGTGATTGAGCATCTATAAAGGAAGGCATGGTATAGAACTGTTTATACTCTAAACTTCATTTTTAAAGGTATTTTTTTTAAAGAAAGAGAGGGAAAGAGAGAGACTCAACTTTATTTAGTTTTTTTTCCAATTGGCTTTTGTTGCTCCGACACTTTGTTGTGTACATGGTGTTGGGGTTTGAACCTGCATCCTCACGCATAGCTGGCAAGCACCACAACTGCAACCGCTGAGCCACCGCTCCAGCCCCTTAATGGTACTTTTTTTTTTTTTTTAAGAGAGAGGGACAGAGAGAGAGAGAGAGAGAGAGAGACAGAGGGAGAATCAATTTTTACTGAGTTTTTCACATGGCTTTTGTTGCTCCGACACTTAGTTGTGTATGTGGGTGCTGGGGTTTGAACCCATGTACTTGTGCATGCTGGGCAAGCACCATAACCTCCAAGCCACCACTCTAGCCCCTTAAAAGTACTTTTTTTTTTTTTTATCTGTTTCCTCTGAGGCATTTCAAGTTCTCTGGAGTGCGAGTGTGTTTATTTTGGGACTGTTTCCTGTGCCATCCCATGGTTGATAGCAGGAAGGTATGAGAAGGCATGAGCACTGTTCAGGATGGACACACAGCCTGTCTGTCCACCTGCTCATCTGCTGGGTGACTCTGTATCCAACGACACTGGTTGGGTGCAGATTTCCTAGTTTTTCTTTACTCCTTGCTTATTCATTATTTTTCTTGCTTTAAAGTTTTTATTCAGGACAGTAGTAAAAGCAAATAGCTAATAAATAAGTTATTTATTGAATTTTTCTGGAAAGTAATTAGTGTCTAAAGGAAAACATTGAGGACTTTGGATTCTAGTTGCTTTTGCCATCTTTTGGCCCTATTTTGGGGGCAGTTCACTTTGAATCTATACATTATTTTTCAGATAAATGTCAGCATATTTACAAATACATTTTTGTACACATACAATAGGGAATACTGAGTGTGTCTTCTACTGCGAGTTTGGTCACAAAGAAGTAGATATATCCAAGAGTTGATTTTGCTATCAGTAAACATTCCCTATTTGATACTTTTATTATAGTTCCCTTATTTCAAATTAAATAAAAAACAGAAAAGCATAATATAGTATGCTTTGGTTATATTGGAAAGAGGAGGTACTCTTTTTCCTGTAAGCTTTACTGCTGTGAAAAAATAAATAAAATGTGTATTTCCTCAATTCAGTCACATGTAAATCAATAATATCTCATTTAAAACATCAACATAGCACATGTTTTTAAGGTGGCTTCGAGGATTCTTAGAAAAAGGGGATGACTGAAGGCAGAGGCTGAGAAAGAGTGGAGCTGAGCTGGTCCAAGCAGTGTTCCCACCCTGAAGGGTGTGGGAGATGGGAGACAGAGTCAGGGGGCAGAGCCTCCCTGGTTTCCCTTGTGTGCCCCAGTTTCTGAGAGACTCACATCTAGGAAGACTTAGCATTTCTTAAAAATAAAAACAAAGAAAAAAGGAAAGAGCAACAATAGATTGAAGAGAAAAGGAATCATTGGTTGTCTGTTTCTCTTTTATTCTGATTGTTCCCTACAAAATGACAAGAGAGAACTTACCCTCTGGTCTCTATGGCTGAGCATGACTTAAAATTTATGTCGGGGGCTGGAGCGTGGCTTGGTGGGTGTCTTGGCTGCTAAGGTGTTTGCCTGGCATGTGCAAGTATGGGAGTTCGAACCCCAGCACCATGTACGAAATGATGTCTCAGAGCAACAAAAGTCATGTGAAATACTAAAAATAAAAAGTTGATTCTTTCTCTCTCTCTCTTTCTCTCTCTCTCGCTCTCTCTCTCCTTTCTCTCTCTCTCCCTTGCTGTCCCTCTCTTTAAAAAAAAAAATTGTCAGAGCACTCTTGCCCTCCACTGCTCAGAATCCATTTTTCACACACGTATGACTAAAATTCCACTTTTTCTAAATTAACTAAGTAATTAAAGAAAAAGTGAATTTTTTCTCTAACCCTTCCTGAATCTGACTCTATAGAGTATTACCAATTTTAAATCTTGTGTAGTTTGGGTTATATAAACCTACAGTAAATTATTAGGCAAAACAATCCCATTTTAAACTATGTGATTTTGTTTAGGTTTTGTGGTCCTCTGTTTGCTCCCCTAGAGCACATAGAATATTGAGGAAAGATATCTATTTCAAATCTGACAGCATTTTTTATCTAATTTTCAATGATACTTGATTTAAAGAGACATCCCTGAGCTGGGGATGTGGCTTGATGGGAAAGGACTTGCCTGGCAGGTGGGAGGCCCTGGGTTTCATCCCCAGCATAGCAAACAAACAAATAAATAATAAAATGCCATCCTCAACAGATTTAAGGACAAAAATCAATGCTCCATGGTGGTTCTGGCAGAAAATTGGCCCATAGCAATTCGTGAGGGCAATGATTCCTTAGCAGAATGAGTTGGAATTAGTCACTTTAGAGGTGGCTTCTAGAACACATGCATACCATCACTGATGGCAGAATAGAGACTTAAGGATATTATCCAACAAATTACCGTTCAAGAGAAAAAAATAAGAACATGGCCTGGGTGTTAGAGAACTTATGCTGATCTTGTAGATGTGAGGATGGTATAGTGGTTATATAGGAAAATGTCCTTATTTTTTAGATGTATAAAGTGAAATATTTGGGAGTAAGATGTAATGATATCTCTAATTTCTTCTAGAGTAAAGAAGCAAAGAAAAACAAGAGGAAAAAAGTGAATATGACTAAATTTTAATAATTACATTAAATAGAGAGATGGTGTTTATTATATTCTCCCTACTTTTCTTTTTTTGAAAATTTCTGTAATGAATAGAAAAAACAAAAATAAAACCTTGGGCTCTAAAATTTTGATGTTAAAAATATCACATGTGTTAATAAAATAAAATCATGTTGAACATACTTGTTATGTGCATGAACAAGAGGGGAGCTTGGATTTCAAATTTTTCTTGACTTCCAAGTGGGACCTTAGTTCTTAGAGTATGGTCAATAGCACATAAATCAGTACAAAAGTAAAATATATAAAAATACTATTCATTTTATTTGTTTAAATGCATTTCAAAATTCTAGAATTGAACCTGCAAGAAAAGCACAGTAGACATTAAAAATGTGAAAACAATCATTTTTCTTTACCCAAGCTAAGTGCCGAAAGGATAGGGGTTCTGACCGTACGACTTCAGGAGAGCTTCCTAAAGATGGCCCCTACCATAAACGTGGTTGAGGAACCTGGATTCGCAGGTGAAAATTCGAGAGGGAAATTGAGAGCAGCAGGTATCATGGTACAAACTAACAGAAGGTCTAAAGGTAATGACAGAAGTCAGGCAAGCAAACTATACTGAGATAATGTGATTTGCATCATCTCTGGAATTAATGGTAATTCCAAAGATATTAATCTTTTGGATAGTTATTGCTGCAGAGTTGTGTTCCACCTAAGTAATGTCATAATTTGTGATATATTTATATAGCATTTGTTGTGAAATATGTGTTTATTTATTACCATGAGGACATAGAAAGAAAGCATGCCTTCAGCAGTGGTGGGGTAATTTCTGGGAAGAATTCCAGGGTTGGAGACCAGCTTCAGTGGTGTTAATGTTAGGCCCTTCGATTCCTTGCTATGCACAGGTCCTGCCAAATATGCCACGTTACAAATTTTGGGGTTGAGTTATAGCTTAGTGGTAGAGTGCATACTTAGCCCGCACAAGACTCTGGGTTCCATCTTCAGCACCCCCCACCAAAAAAACCCACTTTTTTTTTTTTTAAAGAGAGAGGGACAGTGAAAGAGAGAGAAAGAGAAAGACAGAATCAATTTTATTTAGTTTTTTCTTATGACTTTCGTTGCTCTGACAATTCGTTGTGTACTCGGTTCTGGAGTGTGTGTAGAGGGTGCTGGGGTTTGAACTTGAGTCCTCTGCATGCCCAGCAAACACTGTAACCACAGAGCTACCGCTCCAGACAACCTCCAACCACACGTTTGTTTTACCGAGAAAGAAAGTTATCTTTCTAGACACCTATTTGTTTTTCAATTAGTAAATATAAAATGGGCTTCTACTTTTTTTTTTTTTTGGTACCAAGAATTGAACCCAGGGGAGCCTAACCACTGAACCATATCCCTAGCTCTTTCTATATTTTATTTTAAGTTAGGATCTCCCTAAGTTGCTTAGGGCCTCACTAATTTGCTGAGGCTGGCTCTGAACTCTGAACTTGTAATCCTCCAGCCCCAGCCTCCCAAGTCACTGGGATTACAGGCATGTACCACCGAGCCTGGCTTAAAAAGGACTTATTTTGAGGCCGTAGGCCTCTGATGACAAAAAGATTGCTTCAAATCAAAATCACCATTTGAAAAAAACTTTAAGCCTATTCTCAACACAGGAGGTGATTCTAATGGATCTGAGGCCTTTGGCTAGCTTGCTCTTCCAGGACTGGTTATCTACTGGTAGCAAAGCTAGGTGGGTGTTAGAAACAAGAACAAACCATTCCAGAGTCCCTGAGTCCTTGAATCAGTTTTTAGCAAGGGAAGAAGGTTGAAGTCTTGGATAAAAAGCACAAGATGTGAGGTATTTTAATCTTAAAGTTTAAGTTCATCTCTGAAGTTACCACTACATTAATAAATGGTATTTTTTTAAAAGAGGGCTGTATGACTTCTGGATTCTGTTCCTAGTTTTTTCATCAACTATTAATCTCTGTGTCTTCATGCAAATTGCGAGACTTGTATTGAGGAATAATTATGGACATTTCTTTGAACTTTTTACTCTATGTCCCGCACTGTTATGAGTGATTTACATTAAATTTATTTAATCCTCACAACAACTTTGTAGACATTCTTATTATATCTAATTTATCAATTCAGAGAATAGACATTCAGAGTAATCAGAGAATTTTAGAGGTAGAAAGGCCCCTGGACATCATATAATCCAGGTGCCAACGCATCACAGTAATTATGAGTACAAACTCTTTACCCAAAACATGTGATATTTCAAACTTGGATCCTTCCAAAGACAGCAACCTGCCTTGGGAAAATGGCTCACCTTGTGTGCCTCAGTTTTCTCATCTACACAATGGGGATAATAGAATCTGCACTATTAGGATTACACTGAAGTGTTTAGAACGGTATCTATTGGCTAGGATGGTCTCAGTAAATGCTCCAGCTAAAAAGGAGGAACGAAAATGATAATAGTGACTGGATAAGTAGTTACTACTATTTTTTCTTAGAAGAATGTGTTTGGGAAGAATTAAGAGATCTTCAGAAGGGTCAGAAAACGGTACTGGGGTAATGATGGTCTTGATGGACGGTGAAAATCTCATTATCAATGACACAGAATGGCTTCTTGGAGAAAGAAGTGAATGAGATAGAAAAAGCTGAATGAAATGGGGACCCTTGGTGCAGAAAAATGTACGCTAAATCACATTCAGAAAAATGTTTGCTTGTTTGTTTTAAGAGAGAAGGACAGTGAGAGAGAGAAAGAGAATCAATTTTTTTTTAATTGAGTTTTTCCCATGGCTTTCATTGCTCTGACACTTAGTGCTGGGGTTTGAACCCATGTACTTGAGCAGGCTGGGCAAGCACAGTAACCACTGAGCCACCACTCCAGCCTCAGCAAAATGTTTATAGAAGCAGTGTTTATGCACTGCATTGGTGCATGTAATCCTCAGTTGTCTTATGTGTAAGAGGAAAAGTAATATGTAAATACCATGCTGGGTGCAGAAGGGTTATAATTCAGATGGCAAGCCAATGAGGAGTAATTAGCAAAAGGTACCCCTGGCCCTCTCTCTGTGCACTTGAGGGCTCTCTGGTGGAGCAATGGGTAGACCTTGGCTTTGTGGCAATAGTCAGAAGGCAGATTTTTGGTGAAGGCTGTGCTAAATCATCAGTGTTTGGGAGGGGGCGGGAAGACAGACTGAGAGAGACACAAGTAACACATACAGAAATGAAGTCCAAATTTGGGTGCTTATGTGGAAATATTCCAGTTTCTTTGGATCATCATGGACGCATATAGAATGTTGGAACTAAATGGGACCTTGGAGATTGTCCGGCACAGCCCCCTCATTTCACATTTTGCATTTCTATGAAGATAGAGTTCGGTGAAATTGGCCAGGATTGCAACACAGTGGAATTAGGAAGTTTATGGTGTGTTTAAAGAGGATTTTAAGTAAGGATGAAGTGAGACTTGCAGAGACTCCTTCAGTCTTAGAGTGACGTTTGGGTAGGGAAGCAGAGTAGGGAAGGCAGTGAATTTTCCCAAATTAGTTTAAAAAGGGATGGAAAGAAGGAGGGAGGAAGAGAAAAAGAATCAAATTTTATGTTATGCAGTCTTAGATCGAATTATGCTTAAGAGTTGATGATAAGGAACCCCCTTACTATTTCTAGGAACTTGGTTTCCTTAAATGGAAAGGAAGTTGGGGGAGAATTGGCAGCATTGACAGTTCAAATACATAAAGAACCCTTTTGCAGCTGGTGTTGAACCTGGGAAGAGTTTATGTTAATCTGTTAGTGTTCAGGATGGATAAATTTTGGCTTTTAAATAATCACATTTAACTAAGTTTATGCTTAGTACTTTTAAGTAATGGGAATGTCTTAATAGCAACTAATGAGTCAGTTTAATTTGGCATGGAGTTCTGAGCAGGGGAGGGGGCAGGAATCCTCTTTCAGAACACTAAAAATGCTTTGCTGAGTTTCCTTTATAATTCCCCCAGCCAGGGCTGGGGTGGAAGGAGTTTTTCTGAAGGATTTAAAGGCTCCCCACTGTGCTTGCTCCCCAGTTACAATAGCATTAGGGTCCTGAATGACTACCACTGTGGAAGGCTCCATCCCTAGTTTGTCTGTTTATGTGGAGGAAAAGAACCTAAGTTCAGAGTGGATGAAGCAAAGACAAAGTTTTCATGGCTCTGTACCCACGTGTATTATTTTTCACAGAAAGCATGCACCTCATTTATCTACCATGTCTGTGAGCATTTCAGAAAGAGGATTTTAGTTTGGCATTTTTTATTAAAAAAAGAAAAACATTGCACTTCATTCTTCCCATACTGTTGTCTGCATTGCTGTAAGGGTTGGGGATATTGGAAGCTCTCCATATGGAACCCCTCAAGTGTGCCTAATAGCACAGCCTTCCTCCGTTGCTGGGAGAAAGGCTTCGGGGAATGGGTAGGAGAGCTGCGAAACACGTGCCATCTTAGTTCAAGTCTTTCTCTCCTTTTCTCCTTCTGATTCTGCCTCCTCCTGTTGCTCTTACTTACTTGAGCATCTGCTTGTTGTGCTGGGTGATGGAATCGAATTAGAGATAAAGAAACTGAGGCACAGTGTGATGACAGGCTGATCTTTAGCTTCTTGGGACAAGGCAACGTGCTTTTTGTCTGAGCGCAGACTTGGAGGGTCATACTGCTTCTGCTCTAGAACTTGGTTGGGCCTCTGAGTGGCCCACTCTTCCACCCCTAAAAGAAATCTCCGTTTTGCCCTTGCAAAATTGTTTGTATCATAAAGGTCATATCCTTGGAAGAAGATGGCTCAGATCATGAAAGGTGACATAGAGTTATCAAGGGACATAAAGGAAAGAAATTGTTTTAGGGTTTGCACGGAAGGATTTTCGAGTTCTAAGTTCCTCTAAAGCATAAAAGTTGGTTCTGAGCAGGACACCATCAGTGACGTGAGGAACTGAGCTAACTGGGTGCTAACTTAGCCCTGGTCCTAACTCACCTTTGCTCCCCAACTTTATTCATCCATTCTTAAAAGAACCCCAATTGGAAAGCCCTGATCAACAAGGGGAACAAGACATTGCTAGGATTTGTTGAATCGAAGTCCACAAGTCTCTTGTTGGAAGTGAAACTGGGTTATGTTTGGAATATGGAGAGAGAATCTTAGCCAGTCTGTGATCACACATCAAAACACACAAAAAAAGCAGAGTATGTCCTCAAGTGTTGAGGAGAAGATTAGGCTAATCTTCTTGGTCTTTTAAAAATAACTAAGCGGGGTATAATGGACTCATATAGAAAGAAGAATTAGAAAACAGATCTAGAAAAAGGAATTTGGGGAGCAGAAGAGTATAATACTCATTCCCTGCCCCCAGCTCAAGTTTGGAATAGCAGGTCTTTACAGGACATTAAAGGAACATGAAAGGAATCTGAAAGTTTTCTACATAGAATATTTGTCCTTGGAGAGACCATAGGTGAGTTAATGAATGCAAACCTGCATTAAAGACGGAGGGAAAATTATAGGTAGAAAGGAGAGTGAGAAGCAGGATAATTGTTTTTAAAAATTTAGCTTAAATTGTACAGTGTCCTAGAGTATTTAATATTTCCATCTCAGAGTATGCAGTGTTTTAACTATTTTTTTGCGGGGAGAAATTGATTTAAAGCTAGAAAGGCCTTTTGAAAGGTAGAAATTTTAGGGTTTCAATTTTTTCTTTCATATGTTTATTTGAAACTTTATAATACAAGCTATGTATTATAGAGCCAGTATTACATATTAGAAAACTGATAAGGATAGTTAATAATTTCAGTACAGTGAAAAAGTATTAAAATTATAGTCATAAATAAGACTGCCAAAATATATCAATGGCAGAATAAAATACAGAACAATTAAGGATATAAGAAACTACTGATTTTGTAATAATTCTGTGATATCATTTAAAGCAGGATTTTTAAATCAGCAGAATCAAATTAATTATATTTAAGCCTTGATATCTGAAATTAAAACTCAAAAATTTCAGATGTCCATCATCTTATTATGATTTTTCATAGAAGCAATCATAATCACTTATTTTTTTATTTCTATAGGAAAATATCAAAAGTTTCATCTCCCCTAAGAACCTTGGAATTTTTTTTTTTTTGGAGATTTTTTTTTAAAGTTGAAACTTCTCTTTCTTAGGTGAGTAAACATTTTCTATTATTTTTCCATCAATTGATAAAAGAGTATTTCAATTAGAAAAAGGTACTAACGTACTTGAACTTTGTTTATTCTGATATAAACATTATGAGGATGACAGAAAGCAGGATTTTTGAGGGAAATAAAAGAAATTAGATGGGAATTGTTCATCTAAAAAGAACAACTTGTCAATCAAAAAAAAAGAGACCCCCTTTTGTGTTTTCTCATAGACTGACATGATAAAAGGATAATCAGGATCCATCTTTTTTTAAGTATTTGAGACATAACAAAATTAAAATGAAAGCTATACTTCTGGGGCAAACTTTTAAAAAATATTTAATAAAATCAGAAAAAAAGGATTTTTTTTAGATATGAAAAGTATTTATAAACATAAATGTAAACTAATGTAATAATTAAAAATGAACTATTTTGATAAATTTCAAAGTCTGGTCACTGCTTTAAAAGTAGGCCAGTGAATCAAAGTTAATTAAGATTTGGGCAGTTACTGAGAAATTTAAACTTTGGGTTCTACTAACATGCTGGGAAATTATTGTTTTTTAGGGCAAAATGTAAATATAAACAATTTGATTAATCAGGTAAGACCCTGCACTTTGTGTGTGAGATCTTTTCAGTTCTGGGTAATTATGTTATACTGGTAATGTATGAAAAGACAGCTTAACTTTTTGAGCACATTTTAATATTAGCTACTCATTCTATTTTGATAATTCTATTAGTTCAGTTTACTTACATGAATAGTATAAATTAAATATACGAAAGTCAGGTGTTTTAAAGTAGATATACTAAAAATGCAATTTAAATGCCTAAGCAAACATTTTAGGATGCTTTGATGTATTGTATGAAATTTTAAAAATAAAATAAGTAGTTACAGAAATTATACACAGGATCTGTTGTAAATATGAAATTTTGTACAGTCTAGCTTTGTCACCAATACCACATTTGGAAAAAGAAATAGATTGTAATGTTTGACTTCTATTAACATGTATAAGTCCCAAAAATGCACAAGATTTCCCTTAATTTTAAACATATTAATTTGGTTACATCTGAATATTTTTAAAATCTTAGTATAGAGTTCAGGTTTTTAAAAATTACACATTAAAAATTCATGTAGTAAAAAGAATATAAAAATTTGGGAGAAAAATACTAATTTTTCATGTGAATTTGAAGACTGCATATCTAGAATATATTTGTTTTCTTCTTAAAAAGATATTTATGTTAATAGTAAGCTTATAGGTTAAGACTTAACTAAATTACTTAATTAGGAATATACTAAACTTTATGAATTATTTTTAAAAGAAGGATTATGGTAATCTGAAATTTAGGAAGTTATTTCTAATAAAATCTTTATATAAAGTTCTTTAACATATCAATTTTTAAATCTAATATTTTAGCAGTTATCATAAAAGAAAAAATGACTAACTTGCTAATGGAAAACATAATCTCACTGCCATGAGAGTTATAAGCATGTTATAAATATAAGAGATCAGTTTCATTTCTGACTCGTTCTTGAGCCTTTATTATGAATCATATATTTTAACATCAGGAGATTAATATATAAAATATGCATAACATTTCTATGTTCTGACAGCTATGAAAAATATAGGGGAAAAACACAACATTGCCTAGCTAGATACTACCTAAATTGACAAATGAAAATTAGAAAACTACAGAAGCTAAAATAGTGTAATGAACTAAAATTCCAAATATATATGAATATGAAATTTTTTATGTTATAGCCTTTGACTTAATTGTTGATGAAACTGCATATTGTATGAGTGAAAAAATAAATGAAGTAGAAGTATTTTCTTTTTCCAGTTTATGCAACAAAAAATTTACTAATAAACTAATTGGAATATTAAGGGACAGGATTAAAATAGAATTTTGTAAAATTTTATTGAAGATGTACCTTTTCAAGGTTTTGTTTGTGTGTGTGTGTGTATGCCGTATTAGGATTTGTGAGTTTTGTGATTTGAAGTTTATGATATATTTTGAGTGCCCTTTCAAATGACAAAACGTTTTTGTACAAAAAGCAAACATTATGTACATTTTATTTGATATTTGGGTATGGTAAAAATAGTAGGTGCTTAGGGAGAATTCTAGCTGTCGTTTTAGTGCATGCTTTAAATACCAAACAATTCTTTTGTTCCTCAGTCAGTTACACGTCTGGGTATGTTACAATTTGTGTATGTACATTTTAGGTATATTTAACTTACATTGATGATACACTTATCTCTAAATGGGATTGGTAGTCTCAACTGAAATTATGGGCAAAGTATTTAAAAGAAATGCATTTTTTAAATCCTTATTTTCAATGAATATGAGAAAGACTTTTGAAAGAGTTCATTCATGAATAAAATATGGGATTTTTGCACTCCCTTGAAAGAATGACACTCGGTTTATTTTTTCGAATTTTATAAAATATGTTTATTTACTTGTTTGTTGATATTTTAAAGTCCAAAGGAGCAAAGCAGCAGAATATGCTATGTTTGATTATCTTTGTATTCAGAGAGAGAAAGGGAAAGTAAATATGCTGTTGGCTCAGCAGACTTTTCCCCTAAAAAAAAAAATCTAATTTTAAATTGGAAAGGTATATTGCCCATAATTATTATTATTTTTTAAGTAGGACTTATTTGGAATTGCATGCATTTTTTTGAGTCGATGTATTTGTAGCAAGTGGTCTTCTAGAACTGAGAGCTGTAGTCCTGTGGGCAGTTGTGGGATACTCTTTCTCTCGTTGCTTCTCAGAACTTGGAAAACATTTTCAAGTCGTGGTGTTGAGTACGAGAATCTCTGGGCTTTTTGCAGTTTTTTACAATGCCAGGAAGTCATCAAGGCGAAGGGGTCGCTGAGCTGCCGGGTCCCTTTGGTGGTGCACGTTTGACACTGTGAGGACTTCCCCGGAGAGTAACAGACAGTGCTCTGTCAGGGATGATTTTCTGGGCAGGGAGGCTGTTTGTGCGACAAGGGGAGCAGGTGAGACAGCGTAACGGTAACTGTTGGAAAAAGTCCCCGAAGTTTGGTTTCGGACAGCGAGGGCGCGAGCGGGAGCAACAGTTAGGTCCGGGGAGGAGGAGGGGCGCCCGGCTCGCCAGCCCCGCGGCGCGACAGGGTTAACGGCGGCGCGCGGTGCACTCTGGGAGTTGTAGGCCGCGGCATTGTGGGAGTCGTAGGCCGCGGCATTGTGGGAGTTGTCGTAAAGCGCCTGCTTTCCCGCCGTCATGGCCGCCTCTGAGCGGCGCCGTGCGCCGTTTCTTCCTTACTGGGGGTCTTGGGGGCTCTCTGTCCCGCCAGAGGCCACCGATAGCCCCCCCAAGTTGCCGAGGGCCCGCTAACTTTGTTCCTGGGTGGTGGGCGAGCGACCTGCGGGGTTAACTTTGGGACCTGCGGTCGTTTCCTTGGCTGGGAGGCCTCTGGCAGCGATGGGCTCGGTGAGAGGGGGGTCCCAGCCTGCCAGACCCCGGCCTTCTGGCCGTCTGCCTCGGAAACGTCGGGGTGGCCAGCTCCGAGGAGTTCTGCAGTGCCTTTTGGGGGTGTAGTTTGTGTACTGCTCCATCCTCTTTGCTCACAGCGTTTGACTGTTCGTTTCTCCCCTGTTGCTCACGAGACCCTCCGTAGGGTTCATCTGGGCTCCTTTTGTGTGTGTGTGTCTAGCGGTGCTTGTGCTTGAGCTGGAATCTTAGAAAGTGTGTACAGGAGTGTCTTGGTGTTCACTGGCCGGTGTGGGGTGTAACGAATTGCTGGAGCAATTTCCTAAGTCTGCGAATGTGTGGCTGGCTTTCTGTTGCATGTGGTGTCTTGTTCGCTAATGCTGAGAGGTGGTGTCAAGTAGTTCTGCTTGTGAAATGGCGTTTCTGTCAACTTGGATGTGTTCTTAAGAGTGTGGGAGCTTCCGAGGAGTGTTTTGACGTTGTTTGTAGGAAGAAATGTGGGCAAAACTGAAACTTTCAGAAAATGTCAAGATCACAAGTACGTTTAGTTCTGGGGAGCAAACCCCCTGGGCTTTCCTGGTTCTGTGGAGTTGTTTGGGGTTGTTTTATGGAAATCAGGTTTGCTTTCAGGTGTGTTACCTTAACTTGGCTCACAAGAGTTCCTCTGCATGTTGGAACTCAGCTCTGTTATCTGGATACTCTTTCAACACTTGAGGTAAAATGGAGCCCTGTGTTTTGACACGTAAGTGCATGTGTCACAATCTCAGGATAGCATCAGATTGCTGTTTGGTTGTACCTGCATGTATCAGAATCTCAGGATAGCATCAGCATCAGATTGCCATGCATGTTGTACTTGTCTAACCTGTCCAACCTGTCCATACAAACTTAGATCTCACCGTTTCTGCCACTATGTACTAGTAGTTCCATAAATTACACCTTGTTTCCATGGTCTGGGTGTTGTCTACATAACCTGAGGCCTAGCTGGTCACAAGAAGCCATTTCACAATCTTATTTTAAAGCTTTTTTCTCACAAGTAGAACTGGGATCTAGGAAGTTTTTCACTCAAGTTCGATGATGAAGTATGGGATTTGAAATAAGGCATAACAGGTTTGAAAACTCAGCCATCAATTTTTTAGTTTTAGGGACAGCCACATGACTTTTTCTGAAGAAAGTTAAAAAATACATTGCATATTTTTTGTTGGTATGTTAGAGCATATAAAAACCAATTGTCTTAGTCCACTTTTGTGCATTATTATAAACATGTTTGATGTGTGTGATGAATGGCGGTTTCATCACTCCCCTCTTTGGGTTTGCTTAGTATCTGACTACTTTAGAAGGTAGTTGTAGAAAAAGGAACAAAGCTGGCTAGGTTTGTATGTCTGATTTCAGCTTCAGATTGATAGACTGGTCTTGCTAGTCAGGTCTTGCTAGTTGGATCCTTCTGATCCAACCCCAGTGTGACTTAGACTATTAACTCACTCAGATGGGCCATGGTGGTCTGTGATCACAGCAACATGGAAAGTGGAGGCAGGAGGATCAAAAGTTCAAGGCCATCCTTGGTTTAGTGAGTCTCTGTCTCAAAATAAAAAGGGCTGGGGATGTACCTCAGTGGTAAAGCACCTCTGGGTTCATATTAACTCATCAGTTGAAAAAATGATTGAGAAATTTATTTTTAAATGATCCATACTGTTTGGTGATATAAATACCATTGATTCTGGTGAACTGGTTTGTATCTTCAAAGTCTGAATGTCTAGAATGTCTAGAGTTTGTAGATTGTAGAATAATTGAAAACTAAATATAACCAAAGTGTTAATTTGCAGTGAAAGAACTTGCATAAATTTTTATTGCCAAGTTATCTGACTTAAGTAGATTAAATGATTCGTTAGAAGGTGTCTGAAGTTGCTTTGTGAGTGGAAGCATACGTACTTAGGTAAGTTTAGAGATAAACTCATCTCTGCATTTGCACAGAGTCCTTTTGCATGTTCATATAAATAGATACATCTCTCCATAAAATAATGAGATTTTGCACCCATAGATCTGGCATTTAATCCTTGAGGGCTGTATTTGGTACTCTGTTTTCCACTTCCATCTCCAATATCTGCTACTGGTGTAAAAATATCTTTTATAATATACGAAGGCAACAGCAGGTGCTTTAGAAAAATAGCATGGTAAGGGCCAATTATGTTTTTTGGAGAACATGATTTTTAAGATTGTATATACAGGGGCTGGAGCAGTGGCTCAGCAGTTACAGCGCTTGCTTGGCATTTGCAAAGATCTGGGTTTTATTTAACTCCAGCACATGTACACAATGAAGTGTTGAAGCCATGAAAGCCACATGAAAAACTAAATAAAATTGATTCTCTTTCTCTCCCTCTCTCATTTGTCCCCCTCTCTCTCTAAAATAATAATAATAGGATGTGTAAAAATTTGATGTGTCAAAAGCTGTCTTTTTGAAACTTAGGTTTTTGCATGGTTTCACCAAAACTCTTTTTTTTTTTTTTTGAGTGGGGGGGGAACATGGGTTGAATCCAGGGGTGCTAAATCACTGAGCCACATCCCCAACTCTTTTCATTTTTTTATTTTGAGACAGGGTCTAGCTAAGTTGCTTGGGGCTTCACTAAATTGCTGAGGCTGGCTTTGAACTTAAAACCTTCAAAACACCAAACAGTAATTTTCTTGACCCAAGTGTTATAAATGAAAGCTGATTCCAGTGTTCATTCAAAAATGAAATGCAAAGTTACTTCCAAGTTATAGAATATGGAAGATGACAAAAAAAAATCCCAAGTTTTCATTTCAGATTGTAGCTGATGTAGAGACACTAGGGAGAGGTTTGGGTAGGAATATGAGTTTAGGGCCTTTACTCAGTCCTTTCTGATTTCTTGTTTTCCTGTATAAAACTGTTCTCATTGCTGAAAGAAAGCAAGTTTTTAAACTGGTTCATTTCTGCATCTGTGAACGTTTGTGAGTGGTTAGACTGCAGAAGACAACAAATCACTCTTTTAGAATTGGATCTTTATTTTTTATTGAGGACAATTGTTTATTGTAGTTTGTACATTTGTATATGGTTTTCTTAACCAATTTTGTTTGGAATGTGATCTCCCACCCTCCAAGAGGATACTGAGTCTTCTGGGAGAAATGGATAAGGTATTGTTAAAATGTTCATGTCTGTCAGTGTTAATTTTATTTCTTGTTTTTTTTTTTTTTTTGTTGTTGTTTTTTAAGAGAGAGGGACAGGGAGAGAGAGAAAGACAGAATCAACTTTAGTTTTTCATATGACTTTCATTGCTCAGACACTTGGTTCTGTATGTGGTGCTGGGGTTCGAACCCCTGTACTTACGCATGCAATGCAAGCGCTATAACCACTGAACCACTGCTCCAGTCCCCTCCCCCCTTTTGTTTTTTGAGAGAGGGACAGGTTTTATTTAGTTTTTCATGTGGTTTTCATTGCTCTGACACTTAGTATATTGGTGGTAGAGTTTGAACCCGGTCCTTGTGCATACTAGGCAAGTGCTGTAACCACTGAGCCACCAGTCCAGCCCCTTCTTGATTCTTGTTACATGCATTTCCAGGACAGAGAGGATTATCTCTGCTCTGATAAGCCCAATATTTAAAAGTCACAATATTTATCATATGATTTTTATGGGCAGGACGGAGCAAATCAATAGCTATTCCATAATACTGAATATGAATTAAAAGATTCTAATTCATTCCCAGTGAATGAAAAGCATATGCGTATATTTCGCCACTTCATTCTGTGTCTTAAAGGTTCAGAACCCTCAAGAGATAATTTTACTTTGTCTTCTGCCTTTCTTGTTTTTCTTTTTGTTCAGCTTTCTCCCTCAGTATACCTGTGTGGTTCAAAATTTAAATGACATTTTTGTTTGTTTTGGAAAAACATTTCCAAATCATTTGCTTTAACTTTTTTGTTTTATTTTTTTGGTGGTAGGTGGATGCAATACCTTTATTTATTTATTTTTTAATGTGGCACTGAGGATCAAACCCTGTGTCTCATACTTGCTAGGCAAGTACTTTACTACTGAGCCATGGCCCCAGATCCACTTTGCATTTCCTTGAGTCACTGACTTTCTTAAACCTCACCACAAAGTGCCAGAATTTGGCCTGCAAAATGCCCCCGGGATATATGGCTGCGGTTGCCTTTTCTGTCTTTGAACAATGAAGAGATAGATGCATGACTTGTCCTTTTCAGGAGTCTGAAAAATACTTCATGCTCATGAAACACATTATGAAAACTTTATTAGGATAATATAAGAAAAAAATCCTGGAATTCCTGTAAAAGAATAGAAGAAAGCAGTTTTATGTATGTTTACATAGTCAAAATTTAAAAAAATCATTTGTCAGCCATTTTCTTTTTCTTTTTTTTTTTTTTTTTGAGAGAGGGACAGTGAGAACAAGAGAGAAACAATTTTTTGTTAGTTTTTCATGTGGCTTTCGTTGCTCTGAGACTCTGTTGTGTACATGGTGCTGGGGTTTGAGCTTGCATACTAGCACATGCCAGGTAAGCCCCGTAACCACCAAGCCACCACTCCAGCCCATTTTCATTGTTTTTAAACTCTTTAAGTCCATGTTTCTTGATTTTAATGTAGTTTAAAAAGACATTTTGGTGGTTTTCTATTTTGTTTTTGGTAGGTGGAACTATATATACTACATATTTTCAATGAAGTTGTATTAAAAGAGTGGACAATTTATTATTTTTCACTTTAGAGTTGACCTAAGGTATAGAGTATGTATAGTTTAAAGGGGGGGAAAGGCCCATTGCATAATTAATGAGGCAATAGGTGTGGCTCAGTGGTAGTGTGCATGCAGGAGGCCTTGGATTTGATTCCCAGCACTGAGGAGGGAAAAAAAAAAAAAAAGAAAACCTCAAATGATTCAGAATTGTTTTGTGGGCTGGAGAGGTGGCTTAGTGGTTGGAGTACTTGCTTGGCATGCACTTGCCTGGCATGCATGAGTACCTGAGTTCAAACCCTAGCACCACATACACAACTGTGTGTCAGATAAACAAAAGCCAGATGAAAAATTAAAACTGATTCTCTCTCACACTCTCTCTCTCTTTAAAGGAAAAGAAAAAATAAGCTTTTGTACCATTTGCTATAGTTATTTTCTGATAAAACTTGAACTTGTAAATTATAATGAGGTTAATTTATAAATATTTGTGGAATGGCTTATTTCTAAATATCCTATATATTTTCTGTTAATTTTTGAGACATATAGGACTATATAATTTTTCCATTCTAACAAAACATTTTTTCAAATTTTTTCACTTTTCATTTTTTAACTAATATGTAAAACAAATTATACATGGTAATGAAGTATCATGTAATGTTGATACATATATACATTATGTAATGTAACTAGACATTCTTTTTTTTTTTTTTTAAAGAGAGAGGGACAGTGAGACAGAAAGAGAGAAACAACTTTATTTGGTTTTTCACATGGCCTTCATTGCTCCAACACTTAGTTGTGTACGTGGTACTGGGGTTTGAACTCGGGTCTTTGTGCTTGCCAGGCAAGTACCGAAACCACTGAGCCACTGTTCCATCCCGTAAGTAGACATTCTTAAAAGGAAACCAATACTAAATTAAAATGATGATGACTCCTTATTCTAAAATTAAAACTTTATTTTCATAGTGCTAAGGATTGAACCTGGGACCTCATGTCTGGAGGCAGGAGCTCCACTGCTGAGCTATGTTCCCAGCCCTTTTCATTTTTTATTTTGAGACATGGTCACTGAGTTGCTAAGGCTGACCTCAAACTTGTGATCCTCCTGCCTCAGCCTCCTGACTACCTGGAATTACAGGTGAGCATCATCTCGCCCATCTAAAATTAAAACTTGAAGGAAAAACATTTTATCAATACAAGAGTCTCTAGGTGTGTAATACAGTATTTTAAGTCAGCATGGTTTCACCGTTCATAAAAGGAAAAAATTAAAGTGACATTATGGCAGATTGTGTTTTCCACAGATGGCTGCAGTACTGTCTTCCAGCTCAGTGTGTTATTCTGCATTATGACATTGTCATTCTTTTATCAGAAGGGTAGAGTTTGGGGCTGAGAATGTGGCTCAGTGGTACAGTGTTTGCTTAGTGAGCTTGAGGCCCTCAGCCTGTCAGTCCCAGAGTGCTTATGTACACACGCAGAGATACACATGCTTTGACCATGGAAATGTGGTAGAAGCGATGATATGCCAGTTCTAGATTTTGCTCTTACATGGCCTGACAACTTCTACTTCCTGCCTTTTGGATGCCAGTCTACATAAGAAATGCATTTTCCCTGAAATCACTATATTGTGAGAAATCTAAACTCATGTGAAGAAGCCCTGAAGGACAAGACATTAAGTGGAGAGATGAAGGAGCACCAAGGAAGCAGATGTATAAGAAGTCATTTGGAAAGTGGATCCTTCTGTCCTAGCTCCCTAGTTGGGTTGGGTAAATCACACAACCGCCCAGTGGAGCCCTTCCCAATTTCTAACCTATAAAATTATGAGCAAAATAAAATGGTTATAAGCATCTAAAGTTTTGAGTTGTTTGTTATGCAGCTATGCAGAACTTCAACAAATACTGGGGAAAGTGAACTAATATTTTATAATAGATAACAGTATGGGAGTAAAATCTTCATGTCCAAGTTTGACAAGTAAGTAATATCTACAATAGACAAGAAATGCATAGATTATCAAAAAAAATAAGAACCTCCAGTAGAAAAACTCGCTAAAGTTATAGTCAGGCAGGTTTTGAGAAGATTAAACCCAGCAAGCTAACAACATGAAAAAGGTATTCTAAGATCGCTGGTAATGAGAGGGAATTCAGATTAAAACAATAAATAATCTCATTATATGCAGTATAGTAAAAAAAATTAGTTCATACTAGGTATTGGGGATGGGGAGAATAGAAACCCTCATTTGCTGCTGGTGTAAGTGGAATGTGATGGAGCCAATTCTGGAGAACAACCCGATAATTTAGTTAAGTGGATATACATATTAAATTGTTTCCAGATATAGGGGCTCAAGAAATCTTACATCTCTAAAGGAAAAAATGTGAAGATATTCACCATTGTGGTGGCAGAGGCTTGGATCCATCTTGGGGTTCATGACTGGGGAATTACATAGGTAGAGTCTGATGGGTACACATGTAGCACCGTGCATCACAGAAGGGAAGGACTACACATATTCACAAGTCCTTTTTAAAAAATGCTTTGTAAAAATAATGGAACCTGTAGCAGTATCATCTGTATAAATTTGAAACATGGGCACAAGAATGTTTTTTGGAGGAAAAATGTTCAAGTACACATGCCAAACACACTGAAATGGTGAGTTGGGCCCATGGAAAGAGGAGAGAAAATGGGAGTGGAGAATGTGGTAAAACGTAAAAAGTGATGGCAGTGATGACGGGTATACAGCGAGTCAAGGCAGAGAATGATAAAAGTTTGAATGCTGCAGGTCCAGCAAAGCTCTCTCCAAGAAGAAAGGTTGTAATTCTCTAAGTCAACTGACAGAATACAACTTTTTTCCTTTTTTTTATTCAGAAATGTATTTGTTGAACAATCAAACAAGCTTCTAATGAAATAATATACATATAAATTCTGAAAATTACATTTACCCCCAAGAGCCCCCCCCAATTGCCCACCCTTATCCCCCCCTCCCAATACATCTCTACAAATGCCTTAGGTTGTATGACATTACATCTTTGGATTTAAAACATGATAATAGACGACCTATCTCCATGGCCAGAGTAGCTAGCTCCAGCCTCCACCGATGAGTGAAGTCATTCGACCCTTGGTTCTCTGGGTTATGCTTATTTCACTAAGCATAATTTCTTCCATACCTTCGTAGGCTGCAATATCATTGTTTCTAATTGCTGAGTAAAACTCCATTGTATGTATGTACCACAGTTTTTGGATCCATTCATCTAGTGAGGGACATCTGGGTTGTTTCCATAACTTAACTGTTGTAAATTGAGCTGCTATGAACATTGACTTCACTGTGTCACTGAAGGGTGCTGAGAATATAACTTTTAAAAATCTGCCATACTTGAGAATTTTCTTTTCATTTCTAAATTAGACCATACAAGACTGTGATTAAGCAGGCAATCTCATGTTTTGCTGGATATGTAAATTGGTATGACTGTTATAGAATACAGTTATTTATCAAGTTCCTTAAAAATGCTCATATATAAGCAACAAACAGTAGTAAATTTAAATTAAAGCAGAATCACTTAAATAGCACCAATAAACAAAATACCTAGGGATACATATTATAAATTATGTAAGATCTGTACGCCGAAGCTACAGACCTGCTGGGGAAAGTTAAAGGATACCATAGTACCAAGAAATATACTATGTTCATGGACTGGAGAACTTAGTACGTTTTCACCTGAAATTGATCTACAGACTCAAAGAAATCCCAACCAGGAGGCTATATATATTTTTTTTAACAAAATAAAAATTGGTACAGTAATGCAAAGGTTCTAGAATAGCCAAGAAGGACTTACACTTTTTAAGACTTACTTTACTGATTTTTTTTTAAGAGAAATGGACTCAGAATGAGAGAATCAATTTTATTCAGTTTCCATGTGGCCCCCATTGCTCCGAAACTTCGTTGTGTATGTGGTGCTGAGGTTCGAACCTGTGTACCTACACATGCCAGGCAAGTGCTTCAACCCCAAGCCATAGCTCCAGCCCCTTTAAGATTTACTTTAAATGGAAGTAGTTAAGACAGTGTGATTCTTATATAATTAAAGATCTACAAATCAAAGGAACAAAACAAGATGGAAATGTACACATATATTCTCAAAGAAACTTCAACTGTGTGTCAACGTGAGTCAGTAGGGAAAGCAATCTTTTCCACAAACGGTGCTAGCACAGTTGAATATCCATGTGTAAAGAGATGAGACTTATACCTTGCCTCATACTATATTCAAAGATTAACTTGGAATAAGTCATAAACCTAAACATAAGAAATAAAACTAGGAGAAAAAGCTTTGTGATCATAAGCAATGCAAAGATTTCTTAGATGAGACGCAAAAAGTAGGAACCTTAATAAATTGGACTTAAAATTTAAAAATTTCTTATCAAGTAGCTCTGTTAAGAAAATGAGACAAGCTATACTGCGAAAAACATCAGCAAGATATCTGATGAAGGATTCCTTTCCAGAGATACGAAGAATTCTTAAAATTCAACAACGTATCCTAATTAAAAGAATAAGCGAAAACTGGTATATACATGAGCCAAAGATTGCCTCTTTTCCCCTGTTAAGCTCCCAAATCTTCCAACCCGTATGTGATTTGAACATAGTTCAAATAAACACACAAAAACTGCTTATTATTTTTTAAAGATAAACTAATTAACACCAAATTGAGATACCCTTACATATCAACTAGACAAAAAAAAAAAAAAAGACCAACAATACTGCCCAGCACAGTGGCACACACCTGTAATCCTAGCAGCTCAGGAGGCTGAGGCAGGAGGATCACAAGTTCAAAGCCAGCTTCAGCAACATAGACCTGTCTCAAAATTTAAAAAAAAATTTAAATGGGCTGGGGATGTAGCTCAGTGGTTAAGTGCCCCTGGGTTCTCTCCAGTTTTTGACTATTATGAATAAAAAAGGCATAGACATTCATGTACAAGATTTTGTCTGGATAAAAGCTTTTATTTCACTCAGACGGGGCTGGAGCTCAGCCCTTGATGTGCTTGCCTAGCATGTGCTAGGACCTGGGTTTGAACTGCAGCACCACATATACAACTAAATGTTGGAGAAACAAAGGCCAGATGGAAAAATAAATAAAATTGATTCTCTTTCTCTTCCTCTCTCTTAAAAAAACTAACAACAAAGTTTTTTTTTTCTTTTCCTTTTTTGCTAATGCTTGGGATTGAACCCAGGACTGTTGTGCACGCTAGACCAAAGTTCTTAAGCAATAAGGTAGACCAAGTTCACCATTTCCTTCTTATATCAACAGGCATTAACCCACTCTGAGGAATATTGACTAAATATATACAAATAGCCAAATTGGTGTCCCCTTAGCTTTAACTTCAAAAAAAATTTCTCAAATTAGATTCAGTATCTCAGATCAGAGGATAGCTAAAATGAGATTTCAAGGGACTAGATATAGAATTTCACAGACTCTTTATTCCCTATTGAATGCATGTTCAAAAAGTATTCAGATAAACTTCCTTTCTTTCCTTGCCTTAAAGTGAGAATATTCAATAATCCAAATGATCCTGAACTCCTACTCCAGGGCTGCTCCTCTAGTATAGGAAATTTTACCTGCACTGTAGATGGGATGATTCTGACCTTTTCCATTACATTCCCTAGAGAATATACTGTGCATCCGTGTTTAAATTTAATTACAACTTTGCCCTTGAAATCTCATTTCAGCTATCCTCTGATCTGAGATACTGAATCTAATTTGAGAATTTTTTTTTGAAGTTAAAGCTAAGGGGACACCAATTTGGCTATTTGTATATATTTAGTCAATATTCCTCAGAGCAGGTTAATGCCTGTTGATATTAGAAGGAAATGGTGAACTTGGTCTACCTTATTGCTTAGGCCCTATTTTCAAATAAGGATGCATCTCATAGGTAGGAGATTTGGACTTGAACATATCTTTTGGAGGAAACACATTGCAACTCAAATTGGTCATATTTTCAGGAAAGAGACTCTGAGACTGAAATTCACTTGTAGGGGATTTATTATGGTGTAGCCTAGCAAAAATGTCAGAGAGTGAGGGAAGCAGAATTAAGCTGAAGAATTTGAACCACTTAGTATTTATGATGGAGGCTTCTGGCAATCACACCCAGAGATCTGAAGCTAGGAAGGTCTTTCAGAAAAGTCTGTAACTGAAGGTCCAGGCTTTCATATTCTTGGATCAACTAGTGACTGGGTGCAGACTATCCCCGAGGAGGGAGAAAAACCAACTCCCCTTGGCCATTTGCATTGCCCATGGAGGGACAGAGAAAAGTATTTCATGCAATCTTTGGTATGAATAAAAAATATTTACAAACATAATAAAGGGAAGAAAGAATGGAACTAGGCAAAATGGAAACTAAAGTAGCTAGGCCTGGGGGTATAGCTCAGTGGTAGAGAGATAGCCCAGCATGTGTGAGCCCCTGCATTCAAACCCCAGCACCACCTAAATCAATAAATAAAGTAGTTTGAATTTTAGGAAAAAAATATGGGTAAGGACAGAAAACTCTGAACCCATTGCTAAAATAAGCACTCAGGTGAAGAAACTTCTGAAATTCTCCTATATTATTTACCTTTGCTTGCATAACTAAACATTTGGTTTTTGTCTGGCAGGTTTGATGGTGCTAAAATATCATGGTTTATATTCTCTTCCACTTACTTTTAAACTGGGTTGTTTACTCTGGCACTAATCTATTTTTTTAAGTGAAAATATTCTTGGTAAGTTTGCTGGAATGATCATTAGATCTGCTGATGCTACAAAGAAAACCAGTTGATATGTCAAGATTGATATTTCAAGATTTGATATGTCAGGGTATATCAACCAATAAGCCAAGATTTCACTATGATATTCTTTAATGAAGGAGTTGAGTTGTTGTACAATCATACATGCATATAAAATAACAATATGATTTGCATTTGATCCTAATCTAGAGTCACTATGGTATTTTTAATGATATATTACTGAATGGAGAAAAAAGTTGTGGATTATGATCACAGTTTTTACTTTTAAAAAGGTATGTGTGTATATATGTTGTACATATCCTATGGATTTATATCTACATAGAAAAAGAAATGGAAGAGTACAATCCAAATTGTCAGACATGAAGAGTGGGAATAGGGTGTCATACTTGTGTATTTTATATGATTTTGTGAGTCTTTGAAACTAAAAACTAAAGAAAATATTAAAGCTGTCTTTTCAAATGGCTAATTTCAGTTTGAGAAATATATTTACAGAAGACTCTAAGAAATGTGAACCTAAGTTCTGTAACTGAAAAGGTGGTGGGGTAAAAAGATGCTATTTTTTGTGTAAGTTGGTTCGTTACTAGAACCAGGTCTACTGCACTAAAGAGTTCCTTATAAAGAAGTTCACCTTATACAGCTGGTTTCCTTGCTAGAAAAATTAGGTTGTTATTGCACCACTTGAATGGAATAATGTATATGAGATAACTTTAAAAACACTAATGTTCCTTTCTATGGTAATATTTATTAAAATGTTAAATATTAATGTTTTTGAAACCTCCTAATTTCTAATGCTAAAGTTTCTGTTCTTTTAAATTGGTTTTTTCATCATAGACTTCTATTGTTTTCTCAACCTAGGACTGGACAACGGAATTTAAAGGCAAGTTAAAGCTCCAGATTTTGAACTATGTTTAATTGAAGATGAGACAGAAGACAGAACTGTAACATTGTACAGCCACATGGAGGATTCAGCTCTTCTTCCAAAGGATTTTCCAAGATGGCATTCTTAAAAATTCAGTTTCTATGAATTTCCCTAGTTACAGAATTTTCTTTCATTACGTTGAACTACTCCTGATTTCTTCATGAAAATCTGTTCTGAAACTCAATTTACAGAAATCCTGAAAATGAATTTCGAATTAAATGGGATTATTTGTATACTAATATGATACAATGTTGTTGCCTCACATTGTTCCATATTAAAGACTACTCTGAACTCTAAATAAATGATACTGAAATGCATTATAGTTGGGTTTGAGTACGTCATTTGTACGAGGATTGAATATTTCTAGAGACATAGAGACTCTTCTATTCTCCCTTAGTCATTTTTTTTAATGTTGCCTTCTCTTAACTAATTCTGGAGACATGATTTCAAAGCCAAAACCTTTGCATTCAAATCCCAATTCTTCCACTTAATCTCTTATAAGTCCATAGGGAATTTATTTAAGTGCTTTAAGCCTCTGTTCATTCATCTATAAGATGGGGATAAGACTAGTACGTCATTAAATACAGTGTCTATCTGCCAATCACTGTTATGTGCTTCAATAGCATTTTCACTCTTTCACAGAGGTAGAAGTTGAATGCTTAGAAGTTAAAACTACACATGATCATTTAGCTAGTAAGAGGTGGAATCAGGATCTGATCTATTTGACACCAAAGCACAGAACTTTATAATATTGCTTCCTCTTTAGAGAGCTAGTAATGGTTTCACATGTTTGGTTAACCCTTGTCTATGTTAAAATTTAGAACAAAATACTGCTGAATAGTACTGGGCTATCATTATAGGGTTTTCTATGCATTAAAGTTTTCAATGAGTCATAAAATTTATTAAGAGACTAAGGACTGTTAGTTTAATTCCCAAAGTGTGTACACTATTTCCGAACTTCAAAGAGCTTCTCTGACACATACTACTTTACTTTGTGGAAGTTGCTATTTTTTCTTTTAGTAGATCAAACAATTACTATTCTGAGTGGGAAGCTGATGTGTTCAGAATAAATGTGTATATTTTAAAGAAACATCATTCCTGTTAATTATATGGGCAGTGCCTAGACTTTCTATGGAGAAAGAATGGCTATCAAAAGAGATTGTTTCAATCTTCAATGTTCCTTTTGGTTAAAATAATATACTCAAAATAGATTTTAGCAGGAATGGAAAGTCTGTTTCTATGATGCATGTCTTTATTTATTTTAATTATTTTTATTTTAGCTCTACCACTAAGCTATATAACCAGTCTTTTATTTTATTTTGGGGCGGGGTCTTGCTAAATTGCCCAGCCTAATCATGAACTCCTGATCCTCCTGCCTTATCCTCCATAGCTGCTAGGATTACAGGCATGCCCTACCATGTCTGGCTGCCCTTATTTATTTCAAAAAATCCTACATCAACAATGCTTGTCTGTCAAGACAGCTTCAGATAGACCAGTTAGGAGGGTTTGCTATGTTCCAGGATAGGAATGCTTGTGATTAGCTGGCAATGGCAGAGATGAGAAGTGATCAGTCAAGATATATTTTGAAGGTAAAGTGGACAAGGTTTGCTGAAGAACTGGATAAGGGAAAACACAAGAAAATAAAGGTTGAGTCCTAGATTTGAAGTCTTTGAAACAGGGTAAATGGTGATACCATTAAACTGAGATGGGAAAGAAAAGGTAAGGGTGTGTGTGTGCGTGTGTGTGTTTGTGCATGCATGCACACACACTCTTCAGTGATAGAGTTCTACTTTGAATACATTGTTTAACATGTTTTATTATTTTAAAATTAAATATATATTTTTTTGCAGTGCTGGGAATCAATCACAGGTCCACACACATGCTAAGCAAGCACTCTATAAGTGAGCTATGCCCTTCACCCTGAGATGTTTATTTTGCCTGTGTGGAGATGCTGAGTAGACATGTGGACCCCTAAGCAGATGGGCCTGGAAAGAGACATTTGGAAATCATCAGTCATCTTGCCAACTAATATTTGAAAGCTGGGTACTAGATAAAATCATGTAGAATTATCCAGAGAAGTAACTAGAACTGGGGTCTGAGCACAATAGCATTGTGCCTTTTAGTAGAGGCCAATATGAGGAAGGGCCAGCAAAAGACTGCAAGGGGGCAGCTAGCCAGAAAAACAGGTCACCCACTGCGGAATGGTAGAAGAGGGAGAACTGAGCATTGACCATTTGTTCACCCAATACCTAGCCCAGTGACTGGCACATAATTACAGTTAATACGTGCTGAATGAATCTTTACTTCTATTTCTTTGTCTGACATCTGTTGGTTCCTCTAGGCTCCAGGCACTATTCTAGGTACTGTGGGTTCACAGTACACGGCTCCTGAATCATAGATTCTTGTGTGGGCCACATACATGCCTACGTATAAAAAAAAAAAAAGATGTATTACTAGTTTATAATACCTCTTTTTCCTTTCTTCTACCTTCTTGAGGAAAATAGGACTGAATGTCTGGAGGGTACTACTGTGTTGGTAAGCAACGATGAGCTGGAATAAATAAATCTGAGCTTTACTGTAGGCAAAGATATTGGGAAGAAGAGAGACAGAGGGAGATGGTGGTGGAACTTTGAAATGCAGAGGGAGCCTTAACCAAAGGTATCAAACTCAAAACAAAATATGATGCCAACTTCATTCGCATAACTGAATTCTGCTAGTCAAATGACAGTTTGTGACGAACACTTCCAGCTTTATGATTGTACCAAATTAATTTGATAAGAGCAGAGGGAAGTGGGGAGTGTAGAGGAAAGGATATGGCTCAAAGTTAGTATTATAAACTATCAAGTTAGCCTCAGGAGAAATTCAATTGTTACCCTTAGAATTACTACACTTGCCTTCCTGCTTGACAAAAAAAGCTCTGGAGCCATGAATCACCAGCCCCTACTGGCTAAGAATAAATTTTAGGTACCTTAAGTGAGTCCAAATCCAAGTCTGAAAAGGGAACAGAAAAGTCTTGAAGGAAGGGAGAATATGGGTGGAGAACTCACACAACTGTCTTACACAATTTCTGAAACTTACCTTGCCGTCTTTTTCTAGAACTTGGCTAAGGTACTTTCCAGGTCTCTACTCGGACTACGCACTTTTGCGACCCCTCAGAACTCCACTCTCCACCCCACAAAAACAGAGGCGGGGAATAAAAGAAACATTCCTACGGTTAAGACCTGGTAAAAAGGTAGACTCCCTTTCCAAAAGTGATTGTTTCGCAAGCTTTCTTCCTATGGTAGAGTTTTTAAATTTATCTTAACGGCTCTTCTGCCGTTGTGATTTAGAGTTGTCTGACTCCATCACGTTATCTGCCTTGAACTCCAAATCATGGGTATTATCAGTTGTTTAAAGCTCAGAGCGGGTGAGAGGCCAGCATGCAGTGCGCAAGACCCACACAGGGTACTGCAGGCCTTCACCCGGAAAGTTCATAGCACCCATGACGGCACAGTAGCAATGACACAGAAACGTTTAAAACAGAGGTGAAAATTGCACCATGGCTCCACGCCACTTCCTTACTACAAACCCCATTCGCTAGCGGCTTCTCCGACACCAACTCCCTGTTCAAACCAGAGCTAACCCACGCTGGCTCTGACTGGCCAATCAGAGCGCCAGGACCACTGCAGCCAATGAGAGACCGGGGCGCTTTGGTGGGGTGAGTCGTGCGGCTTGGGAGCAGATTCCTGTAGGTCTTGGTGCGGCGGTAGGGCGGAACTTAAACGTGATTGGCAGGTGAGCGATCCACAGCCTTAGAACGGAAACGCCGAATGGTACGCTCAGGTGGAAGGCGTGGGCGGGGCAACGAACCTGGAATTAGCCTATAGATCACTCACTACTAGGAGAAGGAGAGGTAAATCACCAATGGGAGCATGGATATGGCGCCGTGGGAGGGGTTTAGGATCAAAGGGCTTTACAAACCGCGCCTGTGTGTGTCGTCCTCACAGTCACGGCTGGCACCTCCTACTGACTTCATTCATTTTTTTTTTTTTTCCTCCATTCACGAAGGTAGTGAGGCCTGCTTGAAAGCCATGGAGCGCGCTCTCCCTGCTGACTCCTTCTTGTACTGGGTGGGCGTGGGCACCGTGGCCTACCTGTCCCTGCGCCTCTCGTACTCGCTCTACACGGCCCTTCGGGTCTGGGGTCTGGGTAACGAGGCGGGGGTCGGCCCGGGGCTCGGTGAATGGGCAGGTGAGTCGGGTGCAGCGCCGCGCCTTCCCTCCTCCCGCGGCTCGTGGCTCAGCTGGGCCCACACTGACCGGTCGGGACCCGTGCTTGGCCTTACCCTCCCCTGCTCCCCTCTCCTTCCGCAGGCTCCTGCGTCCCGCGCACCCGCTGTCCTCCTTAGCCATTCTTAGCCCCTAGTTAAGACTTCTTGTTACTTCTTGTTGACTTAAAATGCTACGTACGTCTCTGGCTGAACTCGTGGAATCTGAAGTGCAGCTTGAAATCTGCCTTAACTCTGGGGCTTGTTTCTTTGAAGCTATTCCAGGTTCGTGGCCGCAGTCAGTGCGCTTACTACGTCCACACCGTGGTGTGCCCTTTCTGAATGCTTTTAAAAGAAAAGTTTTTGATAACTGACCCCGAGCTTAGGATGAAAAGCATTCAGCTGACTTGTTAGGGTTGAGGATGGGGCAAGGGGTGTAGGAACGCTAAATTTTATCCGTCTTTCTGATCTGTTGGAACCTTGTCTCTAGTTTGAATTTGGCCTGTTTCGTGCAATTTACAAAGCCCGCCTTTAAAAAACAATCCTCGCTAAACTTTTCTGGCATCCCAATGAGTAGCAAAAACTATTTTCACAAAACAATCGCACACCGTGTTGCAATCAAATACTGCAGAAGGATGTTTATGGGAAAAAGTATCTCGTGATCTAAACCTTGTTCCAGTCGGTTGGAGGACTTAAAAAATAGAGGACAAAGGTCAGATTGGAGAAGTTGGGAAAATTGTTCTGTCCTCGATTTTCCCTCACATTTTTCATTTTCTTTATTTTTCCTCTGTTTTGGTTTTTTAAAAGCAACCAAACCAAACAAAAACCAAGTAACTGCTTATGATATTTGTGGTTCTTTAATGTGATTATTCGTTTTGATGTTTTATAACTGAGTGTTCACTTCTCTTTTTTTTGAACTTCGGTGTGGTTCGCGGTTGCTTGCAAACTTAAGTTTAAGATACGTGAAGACTGTTACTCCGTTTAGAACTAGCAGCAGAGAGGATCATGGTATCCTTGTGAAAATGGAGTATTGAGTTCAGTTCACTGGATTAATGGAAAAATCTTAAAATTTAAGTTTTTAAACAAGTGACCAAATTGGCATTTATAACATTCTTTACATGTGGCCTGAATCTTTACTTTGTTTATTCAAAAACATTTAAACAGTTTTTTGGGAAAGTCATCAGTTAACCTTTGGGGACAGCAGCACAAACATTAGGAGAAAACATTTAAGTAGAAATGGGTGTATGAGATGTAAGCAGCTATTGACATTATCACACTTTTCATACTCGCTTGTTTAGCCTTTGATAGTCTCAAATTTCTCAACTGAACTATAATCAGATTATAATTTCACAATTGACTTGCCCAATTTCTTTCTTTCTTTCTTTCTTTTTTTTACATGAAGGACAGGAGAGAGAGAGAGAGAGAATCAATTTTTTTTATTGCGTTTTTCACATAGCTTTCATTGCTTTGACATTTAGTTGTGTACATGGGTGCTCGGGTTTGAACTAGTGTACGCCGGGCAAGGCTGTAACCACCACGCCACCTCTCCAGCCCCAACATGCCCAATTTCTTAGTTGTCAACTTGGAAAAACTTGTATGTGGACTCTGCCAACAGTTACACAAGACACTACTGCTATGGGGAATAAATTATCAAGATAAAAATTTTTCTTTGCAATTAAAGACTAGTGTTAATAACTTTTAAATTATTTAAAATTGGCTATACTCACTAATAATTCACAGGGTAAGTCCAAGTCATCTACATATAACTCCATAGTGAAAGTCAAATAGTGTAACATTGTCATTTCATTGAAAACATTTGGTCCTAGAGGAAGGATAACTAGAACATTGGGGCAGCAGAGAGGATCATGGTATTATTATGAAAATGAAGTATTGAGTTCAGTTCACTGTGGATTGTTGGAAAAATCTTAAATTTTAAGTTTTTAAATAAGTGATCAAATTGGCATTTATAACGTTGTTTACATGTGGCCTGGATCTTAAAAACTACTTCCTTAGTCTCTTCAAACTCAGGGAAAATTTTTAAAACAAAGGAAAGTAAGATCAATACATTTTAAACATGTTCTTTGTATCAGGTGGACAACTGAACTGAAATGATTCCAAAAAACTAACAGGTGACACTTGAATGATTAGGGTTTAGTTGTGATTAAAAATAGGTAATTTGTTTAACCAAAGTTATGATTTTTATGATTTTGTATGTAACTAGTACTAATAAGTTGTTTTCACAAAATTGCAGTCATAGTCTTGAGAGTGTTTATTCCTATGCAACCTTGTATGAATAAATGCTGGTGAGAGAGGGAGGCGTTGCTTAACTGTACTTCTGATGTTCATTTAATATCTTTCTCTCTATAACCAATTAAATATTTTGGGTATTCAATAATAATGTGTGTTGAATTTTTAGTATATTTTTGTTCTTGTCATTCTTAGGTTTCTTTATGTGACTGTATTTAATTTTTCCTCAGATTTTAGGATCTGATGGTCAGGGTCTCATGTTTTGTTTCTCAAAGTAGCTGGCACATTGTTCAGATGTAAACTCTTCTAAAAAACTGGGAAACCCCCTGAATGCACATATGCTTTGCAATGACAATATTCTAGCTCATAGACTCCTTAGTCTAGTTAGGTTTTTAAGATCTTGTACTCGTTACTCTCCCCCACCCCAAATCTCTCCTTAACTCACCAGGAGCTCAGTCATCATTTTTTTCCTGGTTCTCTCCAGTTATGTTCCCCCTCAAGTGAATCACTTTGGTTCCACTGGGCTCCTAGCAGGTGGGTTAACTAATTTACAGGGCAGGACTCTTTTGCCCGGCATTGTTATACAGGTACTCTGTTTCTTGGGAGAACAAAGAGATCCTGTGAAAGTGGAGCTTCAGGTATTTGAAGGTCAGTGTAGCAAGTAATAAAGATGATTGCCGGTGAAGGTGGTCAAGTATGTACTAAATAAAGGCGAGAACAGTCATTACTGTAGAGCAGTGAAGAATGTAATCTGTGGAATTGGATTTGAGCATAGATAAATTTTGCATTTATTTGTGCAGTTTCCATCGCTGGAGTTCATTTAAAGTGATTGCTATTGGAATAGAGATGATAGATGCAAAGACAAGGTAAGCATGTTCCAAAGTCAAGATATTTGATAACTCTTAAACGTAAGATAGCACTCTTGAATGCCTGTTTTTAGTTTCGAATGGAGAGGGTATTGCTTCGGATAGCAAAGATAAAGGATCCACTAATTTAGTAGTTAGGAGTTAGATTTTTTTTTTTTACAGCTTTATTGAGATGTCATTCATGTACTATTTAATTTAGTCATTTAAAATGTATAATTCAAGGTTTATATTATGTCCACAGGGTTGTGGATTTTGTGGCTATCCTCAAATCTAATTTTCAGGACATGTTCATCTTCCTTACATCTTTTTTTTTTTTTTTTTTAAAGAAAGAGGGACAATGAGAGAGAAAGAGAGAATCAATTTTTATTTTAGTTTTTCAAGTAGCTTTCATTGCTCTGACACTCCGCTGTGTACGTACCTGGTGCTGGTGTTCAAACTTGCATCTCTGCCACAACTGCTGAGCTACCACTCCAGCCCCTCTTCCTTACATCTTTTCCTTGGTAGATCTCACTACCTAACTCCTACCTGTTCCAGCACTAGGGAGCCACTAATTACTTTCTGTTTATGTATATTTGCCTTTTCTGGACATTTCACATGCCAGAATGGAATCATTCAATATGCACTTTTTTTTGGTGACTATCTTATTTCATTTAACATAATGTTTTAAAGGTGCATTCATGTTATAGCATAGACTCATTTTTTATTGCTGAATAATATTCTGTTTGGTGAAATGAGGTTAGATTTCACATTGGGCTTTCCCTCCTGCATTTTGGCCTCTGCCCATCTACATTAGCAAATCCTCACAGTGTGGCAGCTTTGGGTGCTGATGAAATTCATCTGGATCTGTAGTATTCCGAGGTTTTTCTAATTCAGTGACTCACAAGCACTTAAAAAGGACATGTGTTGATGGGTTCTGGAAAAGGCATTCATCAAAACAGCTTAGCCAAGCTCTAGCAATCAAAGGATTCCCCAAATCACAAGTATGATCATAGTTTCTCCTTTCATATTGGATATGTGTGTAGGATTTACCTTAAATGGCCAAAGACTGCTGAAGAAAGTGGAACTTATTGATAGTACCTTTCTTTGGGATTTGAGGTGTCACATAATATGAAGAATTATTATATGAAATGTTAATTTTTTTAAATTGGCAAACCCAGAGGAATATTAATGACTACCATTTGTTGAGTGCTTGAAGTTTGCCAGGCACTTGACAGACAGATTGTCTTGAATCTCACTTTGAGCTGTACTCTGTTTTCCCAGTGGATAAGGAGGAAACCGACACTGAGATAACTCCTTCCCTTGTCTACGGTTTCACAGCTGGAGAATTGCAGGTAGAGTTGAAGCAAGATCCCCATGCTTTGTGGTAGTGATTGGCCTACAGGCTGGATGAGTACTTGGGAGTGGATTTCTTTATATCCTAGGAACTTTATTAACAACTTTTTGATTGAAGGCACACTTTAGAATTTGTACATGTTTGTTATTTCTGCAAGTATTGCAGAATGGTTGACTCATTTCAGAATCACATAGCTGGTGATTGTCTTCAGATCTGTAACCATTAATATTGTTGTTATGTGAGAAAACAGTGAAAGTCACTGAGGGGCTTAGCAAAGCAAACGATTTGACTGTTATCAGAGTGACTGGACTTTGAATGCTGTATTCTGTTTATCACACCAGCATTCTCCAGGGGATTTCGTGATTCTCGGGAGGTCCAGCTTGGTAAATATGTCATGTTCCCTGTTGATATTCAGAAAGCCTGAGTATTAGGGTGTAGGTATTCGTTCTTGCTAGTGAGCTGATGTTGATCATTGAACCCATTACAGGGACCATGTTTTCCAAAAAATCAGGGCAGTGAAGTCATAAAAGTTCTGGAATACTTGTTCATTCTGAGCTTCAGCTCTCAAAAGTGAGTACATGTACCTAAATGGGTCAAGTTCTCCAGATTGGAGTTAGCAGGGCAATCTTAAAGCGCTGACGCCAGAGGCTATAGAAGAGGAAACTGACCAGCTGGCAAACAGACCTAAAAGCACACTTGGATGCTTTTTGAGGGAAAAGTCAAGAGGGAGGTTTTCCTAGAGTAGAGATTCAGTCCCTGTGCTCTGTGTAGAATCTCTTCTCCCCCTCCCTCTCTTTCTGCCTCTGCCCTGCTTTTGCCCTTTTCCTTCCTCTATGTGCAACATTAACTTTCCTATTTAGAGGTCAAACCTCAGACCTTGGAGACCCAAACCTATATTTGAATACTAGCTCTTCTGTTTTTTAGCAAGTTTCATAGGATTGTTGTAAAGGGTAAATGAAAACTCTTATTCTGTGTAAAACATGTAGTACTGTGCCTGGCATGTCAGTGCTTAATAATATTAGACCTAATAGCCTCATGAGCTAGTATAAGGCTTAATAAGAGGAAGGTGACTGATCTTCAGAAAACTGATTACTGTTGCTAGTACAGCTGAGAATGTTGAGTCAAAATTGATTTTTTTTTTGATTGGTTGAATTGGGGATAATTTTATTTCTTTCAGTTTCAGAAAAAAAAATTGTCCAGATTTTAAATAATGAAATTTATAAGTTCAGAATACATGGTAAATGGATTTGAATAGATCAGTTCCAATCCCATTAGATAGTATTTATGGATAAGGGTAAGTTGAAAGATTTTTTTAAAAATAGTGGATTCTTTATTTCATTTCTCTCCTTGTGATCCTTTGCAAAAAATCAGAATACAGCAATTCATATGCATGTTTCTGGGATAGATTGAGATTAAGGTTGAGGAGGCAGGGTGAGCAACACCTTGCCTGGATTTGGGTGAGAAAGTGTGATATTAAACTTTGCATTTGCCCATTTCTCCATTAATAATAATGTAGAATGCTAAGGTCCAGTGAGATGGCAAATAGTAATCGGATGTGCAAACTGTGGAAGAAGGTGTTTTTGGTTCTATGAGAGTTTGTGAGGGAAGGTCAAAAAGCTGCCCTTGGGAAACAGTCACTGTGCAGAGATCTGAAGGGTGAGTGTAAGATAGCTCCATGTAGAGTGGCAGAAAGAGCAAAAAAGAAGAACATTTTTGATAGGGTACAGCCGTTGCCAAATTCCGTACCACCCATAAAAGAGGCCTGGGTGGAGCCTGGAAAGGGTGGGTGTGATGTTGCATGGGACTGGGGAGGAAGGAAGGGGTCAGCAAGCTGGGCCTCTTTCATCTACATGCTAGGAATAACAGGAGACAGTTGGAGGGAATTTAAGCAGCACGACAACATTATTGAGTTCTGTGAATAGAATTCTGTGAACGAAATTTCTTATTTCTGTGACCCCCTTGAAGTTGTTGCTCAGCCTCCATGGGAAAGTATTGCCATGTAGGGATAGACCAGTGCATATTATCAGGTAATCTAAGTTAAGATTGCCTCTCTCTCTCTTTTTTTTTTTTTGTGCTAATTTATACTTCTTAGTAAGGGAGGCCACTTTTATGCACTTCTTGGTCATCCTCAAAACACCATTTCTTTTGGGGAAGAAAATTGAATCTCTGTGGTATGGGAAGTTCTTTTGCCAGGGACGGAGTGGCAGAATTGTTGACACTACCCTGGATCTGGGCATAGTTTTCTCAAAGTAACTAAGTAAGCCTGCCACAAATCCCTATCAGAAGGAATGCTTTGTTTGATTTGTTAATTTTGTCTAGCCAGGCAAGGCATTTGCCCTATCTTTAATTGGCAATTCCAGGGAGACTGATTTCTAAAAAGTTACTTCATTGCGATCAAATGAAAGCATTTCTTTTTAAATAACCTGGTCATAGAAGGAAGAGAGGCAAGGCTAGACAATTTAAGAATCTGAACAGTTAGTGTCTCTCAAGGGTATTCCTTTGGGAAACAGCATAGATGACAAACAGATGGGCTTTGGAGTCAGTGGGTAAGGGCACGCTTTGCTGCTTACCAAGCCATTAGAGCTTGGGCAAAGATAGTTAACCTCTGAGTTTAACGTCTTCATCTTTTGAATGGGGATGATCATCTTGAGATTATTGTGACAATGAAATGAGATATAGATGAAATTCTGGTGTAGTCGTGTGTTTTTGTGGATATCAAGAAACATGTTTGAAAACAGCTTTTATTTGTACAAGGTACTCTTACTTGCCAAAAAGGAACTGTTGAAACCAAGCAATGATTGTAGTTCACTCAAGTGACTTACTGTCAAAAATCAACTGACTATTAAAAAAAATCTGATGTTATGAACAGACCAATTAGGAGATGATTAATGTGATTACAGAAGATTTTCTTGTTTGGTGATAAGATTTACTATCAGTTCATTTGTAGGTGACTTGCCATTAGTCCTAAGATAGACAGAAAAATTTGGTTATGTCCAACTTTTCAGTTACATTTAAGAAAACTTTATTATCTTTTGTCGTCTTCTCCATGGAAATCCCCTTGATTCTTAATTTCAAAATAGCCAGAGTCCAGTCATTTCTAAGCGTCAACAGCTGTGGCCTTAATCACAACAGCATCCTGTTTCTCCACTCCACATTCACTCTCTGTGGTCGATTTTCACGCAGTAGCCAGAGTCATCTTTCCATCACTGGTCAGATCATGTGATGCTCTGTCCAAATCTCTACAGTAGCTTATCAGCCTACTTGGATTAATACATCAAATCCATCCTTTGACATTAAACAAGACTGTAAACCTTTTGCTTCCTTTTACCTCTTACCTCATCTCTACCCACTTTTCTTCTTACTCCTTCCCTTCTAGCCACACTGACCTCTCATTGTTTATTGAACAGACTTGGCATTGCTCTTATGGACTTTTGGTTTCCCTTTCTCCCCAGGTGGCCACTTGGCCAACTCTTGCCTCATTCACACCTTTGCTCAAACTGTCACTTTCCCAAATGGAACCTACCCTTTGACCCTTAAAATGGCAATCCTCTCTCCCACACCCCTACTCTGATCTCTTTTACCCTGCTCTGCTTCTCTTTTCGTTAGCACCTGTCCTCATTGCCTGTCTTGCATACTTTGCTCATTTATGATGTTCTTTGTTTGTTAGTTAGAATGTAAGCACCACGAAGGCAAGGATTGCTGTCTTTTTTGTTCTTTTTGTATCTCAAGCATATAGGACAATGCCTGCACACAGTAAGTTTTGAAACATATTTGTTGAATAAATGACAATATCAAGATAAGAATGCTCAGCTGGTAAAGTCTATGCAGCTATTCCAAAATCTGAAACACTTCTGGTCTGAAGGATTTTGGATGCCCAACCTGTAACAGTGAGAATGCTGTCAGAACTGTCCTTCAGCACATGTTCCTGTGCTGGTCTGAGGAGAAAAGCATTCTGAGTACAAGACCCTAAGCTGCATATCTCCGTAGACCTGAGGGCACCATTTTGCCCATGCTCTTGGGATACCCTACCTAGACATTAAGAATGGGTCTTGTTTTCATTTTAGGAAGTGGTATGAGCTAAGATGCTTGCTCCAATATCTCTTTAACAACCGTCTCAGTCCACATACTGATAATGATGCCCTTGAATTGCCAAAGAAATAAATGTGTTGTTTTATTTTATTTTTTTAAAGAGAAAGGGACAGTGAGAGAGAGAGAGAGAGAATCAGTTTTATTTAGTTTTTCATGTGGCTTTTGTTGCTCCAACACTTCGTTGTGGTATTGGTGCTGGGGCTTAAACCCACATCCTCATACATGCCTGGCAAGCGCATAAATGCTGAGCCACCACTCCAGCCCTAAACATATTGCTTTAGTATATGCTCCTCAAGGTGGCTAGAAAAGGATACAGTACCTTTTGGAAATTAAAAAACAAAACAAAACAAAGCATATAAACAGTTTTAAAGTTCCCTTAACATTTCTAGTATGTAGAAAACTCATTCTCTGGATTGGTTTTTCTCTAATGACTAGCCTTAACTGCTCACAGCCAAGCTAGCTTCCAGTAGAAAAATTACCAGACTTGCCTTAATGATAGCTGAAACTCCAGTCCTGTCATATAAACAGTGCTAATGCAATAAACAACCTCCTCCAATCTTGCACATTCAGTCTTTTACTTTTGTTGTGGAATAGGGAGCTGCTATTGTTTATCTGTTGTTCCAAATCCTGTCATTGCTTGTCATGTGAAAGGAAGTGATAATGTCTCCATAGAAAATGTGAAGAAAAAACAAAACAAAGCCCTCATCAGGCTGGACAACATTCACACATTCTGAATTAAAGAGACTGAATTTATGAAATGTCTTTGTAATGATGACATCTTAATTTATAAAGTCCTTTCAAAGTATTTTTGAAGGATAGCCAGAGCAACCGCATGAGGCAGTTTGAGGTTGATTTTTTCATATCTGTGAATATACCAGAACAGGGAGACATGGCAATGGGTATAAGGGTTACACACCTAATAAAGGACAGAAGAAATTGAATCTAGGTTTTCTGATTCCAGGTTCCATGTTCTTTGCAATTTACTGGCAGAGTTCCTGAATAAGGGTGATTTTAAGGCAATTTGGTATACTTGCACAAGAGTTCGTAAGTTGGAGTGTTCCTCAAATGTTGCTTGAATGTGAAAGTTTTGTTTATGTCATGGCAATATATAAACTCACATTGGTCATAAAGATTCAGTCAGGTGTGCTTGTTAAAAATAGATTCTAGGAATTCACTACAGACCTATAGAATCAAAATCTCCAAGAAAAGAATGTGCGAAAATGCATTCTTTTTTCCTTTTATCAAGGCTGAGGACCGAACTCTGAGCCTTGCGCATGCTAGGCAAGCGCTCTGCCACTGAGCTAAATCCCCAACCCCGAAAATGTATTCTTAACAAATAAAATAATTCTTAAGATGTCAGGCAATCTGGGAAACACTGTACTGTGGTCAAGCTTGCTATACTTTTTAGCCAAGTATCTATTCTTTTTTTGTTTGTTTGTTTATTTGTTTGGTACCAGGGATTGAACCCAGGAACATTTAACCACTGAGCCACATCCTTACCTAGCCATTTTTAATTTTACTTTTAATTTTTTTGAGACAGGGTCTTGCTAGGTTGCTGAGGCTGGCCTTGAACACACAATCCTCGTTCCTCATTCTCCCAGACTTCCGGGATTGCAGGCATGTGCCACTGCACCAGCTCCAAGTATCTAATTTTGATACCAGAGGTTGGTTTATAATAGTGTTAAAACTTACAATGATTTCTCTATGTAACATTTTCTAGTAATTATTATAGTTAAACAACAATTGAATTTTAGGCTAATTCTGCATTCATTTATTTGAAATAGATGGAAAATAAAGAAGTCAGGGCTAGAGCAGTGGCTCAGCAGTTGCGGCACTTGCCTGGCATGCACAACGGCATGAGTTCGAACCCTAGGACCACGTACACAACAAAGTATCAGAGCAATGAAAGCCACATGAAAAACTAAATAAAATTGATTCTCTCTCTCTCTCACTCTTTCATAAAAAATAAAATAAATCAAAAACAAAGAAACCTACTTGAGGCTGTGGAGGCATATACCCCTAATCCCAGTGACTCAGGAGGCTGAGGAAGGATTTCGAGTTCAAAACCAGCCTCAGGAACTTAGCGAGACCCTGTCTCAAAATAAAATATAAAAAAGGCTGGGAATGTGAATCAGAGGTTAAGCACTCCTGGGTTCAATCCTCGGTACAAGACAAAAAAACCCAAAAAAACAGAACAAAACAAGAGAACACTGAAACTTCAATATGTTTTTATGCCATGAGAGCTATAAGCTGCACTTCCCATATTTGCCAGTCTTTATCAGTTGGAGATTAGAGGTCAGGGCAGAGGACTCAATAAGACTGGTTTTGGGTAAATGCAAAATAATAAAACTTTTAATTTGCATTTGGTTTCAGTAGGTCCATGGAAACATAGCTGAAGGCTTTGGAAACTTAACTCTAAAGAACTGAGAGAATAGTATGTGTTCTTTTTTCTGTTTATAATTTTTTAAATGACCCTATATCTTAGTGGGTTTTTTTTCTTTTTTTCTTTCTTTCTTTTTTTAGGTAACCAGGCTATTGAACCCCTAGGGGTCCTTAACAACTGAGCCACATCTCCAGCCCTTTTTGTATTAAATTTTGAGATGGGGTCTTGCAAAGTTGCTGAGGCTGGCTTTGAACTTACAATCCTCCTGCTTCAGCCTCCCATCTTAGTTTGTTTTTATTACATTGAGGGAAAAGAAAGTTTTAAGTCTGTTTTCTTTCTTTATCATTAAGGTTTCAAAACTTACCTTTATTATGAAATTAATGTAATAAAATTTTTGATGATAATTCTTAAAGAGACAATTGACTGAAGAGAATAATCCAATTATTTTAGAGGGTTTTTTTTGTTTGTTTGTTTTGTTTTTAGTCCTACAGATGATGAGTAAGAAGGAAAACGGACTTAAATTCAGCCAAAAGAAATTTAAATTGTAGTAGGCCATCTGGATGACCTTTGTAGTGATTAAACTGCGGAATTGGGTCATTTATTCAGCACAAAAATGTCCATTGTGTGTATAGTACTTGCCAGATCAGTGAATATAATGCAAGCAGGAAATCCATGGCCTCTACTTCCACTGGTCTAGCAGAGGACGCAGACATTACATAAGCAACTCCAAAAAATGTAGAAGGAGCCAGTTCTGAGGGCACTAACCTAGTTCAGGTGCTTACAGGATTTTTATGGGAAAGTAAAAGTAACATTTAATCCAAGATTAAATGAAGATTAAATGAAGAAAAGTAGAAAGGTGATGACATTCATAATGGTAATAAGACAATATTCCTTATAAACCTTAACATGGATCAGATCTTTTCTAAGTATCTGAATTAGTTTCTTTAACTTGCACATAATCCAGTAAAATAGGTCCTGCTAATATTCCCATTTTACCAAAAGAAAACTAAAATATAAACAGGTTGAGCAATTTGCCAAAAGTCATGTGGCAATTAAGGGTGAAAGGATGGAAAAAAATCTACCACGCTCATGGCCAAAGAAAACAAGCCGGTGTCGCTATAATTATATCTGACAAAGTAAATTTCAATCATAAATCAATCAAAAGAGATAAAGAAGGCCACTACCTAGTACTAAAAGGAACCCTTCAACAGGAAGAAATAACCATAGTTAATATTTACTCTCCAAACAACAGTGCACCCAATTACGTGAACAAATTACTTCACGACATCAAACCTCTCGTGGATCATAACACAATAATACT